>JAMXBD010002677.1:0-172766 GCA_024138025.1 Combretum micranthum | reverse complement strand
GGATATATTCCTTTTTCTAAATTTAATCTCTTGTAATTGCTTTTTAAACTCCTAAGGAGTGGTTTTATTTTCTAAACTTAGTTCCAACAACTTTTTAAAGTATATAAATGATATTTTTGTTTCTTGTAATGATTCCAAAGAATTTCTAATTCTTGATGAAAGATAAGTTTTCATAAAACCTTTTGTTTATTTAAGAAAAATCATTTCCAAGCATGTTCATGAGCTTTAAGAAATCCATTTTCCTATTTATTTAAAAAAAAGCCTTTAGTTTAAGAAAACACTTCCTCATTTATTTTTGTTGAGACAAAAATATTATGTTCATGCATGAATATGAATCACAAACTATAGAAATATAAAGGAACATAATAACTTAAAGATAAGTAAATAGAAAGTAAATCAAGTATTGGGACCTTAGCTTCATCAAGATACCTCGAGACTAAGAAAAGCTAGTCCCGAAAAGAAAAGAAAAAGTTTTGACTTGATGAGGACAAGTCTAAGACTAGAATGACTATTCTTAAAAACAACTGAAATAAATAAATTGCATGAAAGATAAATAATTGCAAGACAATGAAACTTATATGCTCTAAATAATATATATGGCTATAGATTTAGATAGTTTGACATATAAGGAATTGTGATTATGAACAAAAACAAAGTATAAACCTATTGTTGCTTTCTTAATCTTCATGGTTTTAGAAAACACACACTAAGTTCATACTAAGTAGATGAACATAAGATTTCTTGAAGGCATATTACTAAAAGAAAGAAGAAAGAGGAACTTCTTGTAAGAGACTTCTTGGAGAGAATTCTTGAGAGATTTTGAGAGAGTAACTTTAGTGAAGAAGTGATGTGAAAGAAGTGAAGGTATGAGGGCTATTATAGGAAAATGGGAGATAATTTGTGTTAATTAAATAAATGAAAAACAAAACAATTTGAGGGAATTGGGAGGGGGCGGTGCAAATCCATGCATGGGGGAGAGAAAAAAATTTAATTTTGTTATTTTTGTTAATAAAAGTAAGAAATGAAAGATGTGAAATTGTATTAGAAATGAAAATGTGTAAGAAATAGGTGTATGGTTTTGTAAGAGTAGGTTGTAAGAAAAAGTAGAGATTGGTGAATAATGTAGAATAGTAGAAAATAGTGTAATGAAAAGTAGACATGACAATTTAATGCCGGTATTAAGAAAATACGTGTATAAAAGCGATATCTGATATTTTTAGCTACCGAAAAATTACGAAATTGAATTTTTGGAAATCTTATATTTTTACGAGTCTAATGATATATTCGGAATAATTTTCGTATTCCGGACTCTCGGACATGTTTTTCAAGAACTATGGTTCGATCGGTTCAAAGGACACTTGAATTCCTCCAATCTGATATTTTTATATAACCTATAGCTATTACGAACTATTATAGCTAACTTTTCCAACTTCGTTTTCTAGGGCTTGAGAAAACGGCAATGCCGGACTTAAGCGGTTACGGTAAACTAGGGTTTTGTTGACTCTGGAAATCGGTTGACTTTCGATTAGGGTTTAAGCCTTAATTTGGATCCAAAAATTCAAGGATTTACACTATTGAAGATAGAGATATAGTGTAACCCCCAAATTTTTATGATCAATTAAAGCTTAACCCTAATTAAAAAGTCAACTAGAATCCCAAAGTCAACAAAACCCTAGCTTTTGTAACCGTTCAAGTCCGACATTCCCGTTTAAGCAACTCTAGAAAAGTTAGTAAGAGATTAGTATATAGAATAGGTCGTAATAACCTATGAAAGCTTAAAAATATTAATATTAGTTAAACCGCGATTCACTTTGAGCACGGTTAGACAAAGTTTTTGAAAAACGTGTCCTGGGGATCAGATTAGTAAAAATATTCCAAATATACCGTTAGACTCATAAAAATATAAGGTTTTCAAAAATATCAATTTCATAATTTTTTTTTGTAACTAAAATATTAGATATTGCAATTATACGCGTATTTTCTTACTATTGATATTTAAATTGTCATGTTTACTTATATTACACTATTTTCTACTATTCTACACTATTCATCTATCTCTGCTTTTTCTTACAACCTACTCTTACAAATCATACCTCTATTTTTTTACAATTTTCATTTCCAATACAACTTCACACCTTTCATATCTTACTTTTCATTAACAAAATACAAAAAAAAAAAATTCACTCTCTCTCTATACTCATTTTTGCACCGGCCATGCCCCTTCTCTCTCCAATTTTTTTCAATTTTATTTATTTATTTAATTAACACAAATTTCCTCCCACATTTTCTTATAAATACCACATCTTCCTTCCACTTCTTTTACACTTTCCATACACTAAATTTACTCTCCCAAAATTCTACAAGAATTCTCTCCCAAAGTTCTCTCAAGTTTAGTTTCATAGGTAATATTTCTTCAAGTCTCTTTATGTTCATTTACTTAGTGTGTGTTTTCTAAATCATGAAGGTTAAAGAAAGCAACAATAAGTTCATATTTTTGTTTTTTGTTCATGAATCAAATTTCTTTTATGTTGCTTTTATGTATATAATTATCTAAATTATATACTGTAGCTATATATCTTTTAGGTATAAGCTCATTTGTTTTGCAAATTTATTTACTTTCATATTGTTTTTAAGACTAGTCTTTCTAGTTTAGACTTGTCTTCATCAAGTCAAAACATTTTCTTTTTCTTTATGGGACTAGTCTATTCTTAGTCCCGAGATACCTTGATGAAGCTAAGGTTCCAATACTTGATTTATTTCTTTACTAACTTATTTCTGTAAGTTATTATGTTTCCTTATGTTTTCATAACATTATGATTTATATTCATGCATGAACATAATGATTTTGTCTCAATAAAATAAATAAGAAATTTTTTTCTTAAAATAGACTTTTTTTTTCTCTAAAACTAAAAGTAGAAAGTAATTTTCATAAAACCCAAGGATTTTACCTTAACAAACTTTTCTAAGAAATCTAGAGTTCATAGGAGTTTTTTTTTTTTTTAACAAACATACATAACATAGAAAGAACTTCTTGAGTAAACAAAAGTTTTACTAAAACTTCACTTTTTCATAAATACTAGTTTGACAAACAAGAAATTCCTTTCATGAAAATAGAATAATCCTAAGAAATAAGGAAAATATTTCTATGAATATAGAATTGTTATTATTTTCAAAAAAGTATTAGAAACCAGGAAAATAAAATCATTCTTTAAAAATTTAAAGGACTAAGAAAATGAATTTTACTCATAACTTGATATATTCTCAAGCAAAATAAGAGGAATTTTCAAAAGTTTCACT
This sequence comes from Combretum micranthum, assembly GCA_024138025.1. Lineage (NCBI taxonomy): Eukaryota > Viridiplantae > Streptophyta > Magnoliopsida > Myrtales > Combretaceae > Combretum > Combretum micranthum. Next base: position 169,469 of record JAMXBD010002677.1, on the reverse strand, counting down.
TTTCTTTAGAAGACTTTACTTTTAAAAATTTTTATGGTTTGAGACAACTTCATTAATTTCATACATTTGATATAAGTCAATAAATATATGTAAATACATTTCAAATGTTTTACAAACTATTATAATTCCTATCTCTTTTGTATGAGTTTTGTTAAAAGAAGGAATTCAAATTTTGTGAAAATTCGTGGTGAATTTGATCACCACTATTTTGAAACCCAAATTACTTAGTTTGATGAAAATAGTTTTAGAAATGAATATATCTTTTCGAGTAGGTAGAAAACGGTATATAATATACGAAATTCCGAGTTAAAATGAGCAAGTTATGGCCATTTTAAGTTGGAATTTCCTCCAAACCGATTTTATCGTGATTTTAAGATAGATTTAAAGTTTTCAAAGATAGAAATTCTATGAAAGACTCATTGTGGGTATTTCATCTTGTTTAGGTGAAGAAGGAACCGAGATCACTTTTCCGAAAAACTACTTCGATTAGGAGCTACCGACATTGAGTGAGTTCATCCTTTCCTAAGTTACATTTCCTTGTTTGTGTTTATAAGTAGTAGCACTAGAAAATAAGGAAAAGATAAATGAACAAATTGTAAGCCCCGAAAAATTTCGGTAAATAATTCCAAGATGAACTTCGAAAATAAACCCTAAAAATCACTCTAAATTAAAACCGAACTTCAACTAATCCTAAAACATGAGCGAATTCAGAAATTTTCGAATCTTGAGAAAAATACGAATCCTTAAAAACAAAATAAGAACTTAACATACTTCAATTCCAAAACCACTACGTAGGACAAATTCTATACGTAACTCCGACTTATAAAATCGGGTAATAGAGAACTAAAAACACATTATTAAAAAGTAAATAAAGATGAAACTTTCGGAAATAAAACTCAATTCAATAATTCTTAAAACGTTAAGAGATATTAAATAATTAAAAAATAAAATTTAAAATAAATTTCTCAAACTAAATATGTTGTTTAAACATAAAATATCAGTTTCCAAATTGACAAAGATCTAAATCGGAAAATCACCCGAAAACCCTAAGTGGAATACAATAGTTTAAGTCCGGCAATCTAGCGCTCTTAACCCTAGAGGCCGAGGTGTAGTTAAATGTGTAGAATAGCTCATAGTAATATAAGTTTGCTTAAAAATATCAGATTGGTAAATTTTTGACCTATTTTGAACCCATTCAGATACAGACTTCGAAAAGCGTGTCCTAGGGCTCGAGATATAAAAAATAACCATTAGTACCGTTAGACTCGTAATTTCATAAGATTTTCAATATATCAGTTATATAATTTTTCGGGTTATAAATTTACAATTATAACCTTTTTATCGTATTTTACGTATTTTCATCATATCGGTAACATATTTGTTGAAATACTAAAATAATTCAATTAATTATTTAATTTTATTTATGAAAATTCTGCTACTCCTTTAAAAATATTTTTCTTAATTTTATTTTATTTTATATATTTTCCAATAAAAAGTACTTTTTCAACCCTACTTTAAATACACTTCATTTGTCACTTCTATACATTAATCAAGTTTTCTTTCACTCATTTCACACTCCATTTCCCCACAATGGCAGCTGACCACACTCCTAATAATAGCCTCTTTTCTTTTATTTTAATAATTTATTTAATGATTTAAAACCTCTTTTAGTTAGCACATTAAATGTTGCAAGTTACACTTTTAAATTTCAAGTTAAAGACAATTTAATCTCTCTTTCTCTCTTACTACTATTCACGTGCACCCCACCCACCTCCCACCCTCCCTCTTTCCCCTCCCACAACAAAATCTGCCTTGTTTTATTTTTTTCTTCTTTCTTTCAATTAATGCACTTCTTCTCTCTCTCTTTTCATTTACACCTCTTTCCCTTTACCATTCTTATCTTTTCTTCTCTTCTTTCTTCATTTTATTCTTGTTCTTGCAAGAACACAAGTTGCCCCACTTCTGAACTTTGCTTCCACACTTCATTCTTAAAGAGTTTTAAGTATAACTTTCTTCTTAAGCTTCCATAGGTGATATAGGTAAATTATAGTGAGAGTTTCATGCATCAAATGACTTCCATAAGCTTAAAGCTAAGGATGATGATGCCAATATGAAATACTCCTCTTGTCTATGATTATTATCTTGTATCATTCTTACTTTCTTGTTAAAAGTAGTTATATTTTGTAGATCTAACTTTTTGTAGCTTGATTTTCGTTTATGCCTTAGATCTTGTTATTTGAGTTATTTTTTGTTATTGCTTATGATTTATACATATTCATCATTCACATAAACTATCTTAGTGTTCATGCATTCATAACTAATATAGTAAACTAGATCTAGTGTTTAAAGTTCATACATGCATTAGACTTTTGTTTGTATTCTCATGTAAGCCCCAGAAAATTTCATTAAATAATTCCAAGATGAACTTCGAATAAACCCTAAAAATCATCCAAATTAAAACCATTTTGACAAGTCCTAAATCACCAATGAATCTGGAGATTCTCAATCTTAAAGAAATAAGAACTTAAAAACAAAATAAGAATATCATACTTCAATTCAAATACTACGTACGACAAATTCTATATGTAACTCCAACTTATAGAATTGGGTAATATAAAGCCAAAAACAAATTAAAAAAGGTAAATAATAATTAACCTTCGAAAATAAAACTCAATTCAAAGAATTCCAAAAACGTCGAGAGATATTAAATAGTTACAAAAATCAAATTTAAAATAAATTTCTCAAATCAAATATGTTGTATAAAACATAAAACAAGTTTCCAAATTGGCAAAGATATAAACGAAAGTATCAAAAAACCTAAGTCTCCAAAATTCCGAGAAGCCCTAGTAGCCTAGATTCGGCAATTCCGTATTCCTAAACCAGAAGTAGATGAAAGAAAAAGGTTTAGTTGGTTCGTATTAATTCTAGGATGCTCTAAAAGATGAGATTAACGGAATTTTTTCGATTTATTTCGAACCGATGGTAGACTTTGAAAAAGCATGCCAAGGCTCGAAATGTTAAATATACGATATTAGTACTGTTAGACTCGTAATTCCTATGAATTCCAAATATATCGGTTTTATAATTTTAGATAACTAGAATTATTTTATTTTTATTTATTTCGTATTTTATTACTACGATAATTAATCAGTCTTTTTGCACTATTCACTACTATTATTACAATATTATTGTTCTATAATATAAACCTCAGTTTTCCTAGTAATCAAGTAAACTTTGAAAACCGAAAAAACGAACCCTAAACAGTTTGGTCAAATTTGTGAGAAAAACTAGAAGCCTAGATCCGGCTTTCTTTGATTCATATCAAAAGAACTTTTATAAAATAATTTAATGTGGAATATTGTTTTAAAGTATGTTTTAGACCATAGAAAGTTTTGATTTCAAAAAAATTTTTATTTCGGGCTTTCCCAAACTCCATTAGAAAAGCGAGCCCTAGAACTAGAAACTCAGAAAAATATTCGGAATACTCTTTAGAATCGAAATTTTATAGGATTTCAAAAATATAGTTTTATAATTTTTCGAGTTATAAAAATTACAGTTATAGCTTTTCCGTATTTTTGTAGTACTGGTAAAGTAGATGTCTTGTCTACTATTTATTATATTCATAAGTAAACCTACTCACACAACCCATACCTTAGTCTTACATCCTTATAAACATCAATTATATTTTCTTTTCTAAGAAATTTTTGTTTCTTACAAAATTATTACATTTAAACTTTTATTGCACATATTCATTTGAAACAATTTCAACTCACCTTCTCTCTCCTACATGGCCAGCGCAAACCTCCCCATTTGCCCTCTATTCATTTTATTTTTATTCTTTTACAATACAAACAAATAATTCCACTTAATATATATAATCTTTTCTTTTCTCTCCTTCATTTACTTCTTTTGTTTCAAAAGAACTCAAAAACTCTCGCTTCTCTCTCCCAACCGTGAAACCCCCCTCCCATTTCTCATACCACACTTTGTTTTTCCTTCAAATTTATTACTCCACACAACAAATAGGTAAGAGATCTATACTTTAGGATCTTGAAACTTGTAATGGCAAGTCATTCATGTGTGATTCCACACAAAATCCCCATGAGCTTCAAGCTAGGGAAGTGGAAACACTTGAACATGAGATCCTTGCCATCATAATGTCTTAGATATTGTTATTTGAGTTATTAGGCTATTATCTTGTTTTATTGTTAAGGTATGTTGTTATTATTAGTGATTTGTGCATATATTCATTGTCTATTCATGATTCACATGGCTATCATAGTGTTTATGCACTTATAACTAGTTTAGTAGACTAGATTTAGTTGTTTTAAGTTCATACATACATTATACTTTTGTTTCATGCTCTTAGATAACTTGTAATAGCTTAATGATGGTGGAAAAGTGTTAGGAAGCTCAAGATCTATATTAGTTACAACAAAAATATCTTTTGAAAATTCGGATGAAAAATAAACCATATTTAGAAAAGTTATTTTTTAACTTCAAAATGTGTATTTTTCATTTAAAATGAAGAGCTTAGGGAATAAATAACATAAATGAAGGATTTTGATGAGTAAAGTTTAGATCTATGAATTTATAGTTCACTAACATGAATTTCTTTTATATTCATGATCATAGAAAGTGTAGATCTTGGTTTTGAACTCAAACAAAAATAGTAAAATTCGTATTTAGCCAAGACCCCTATTTAAAAACCACTTTTTAAGTGTCAAAATGTAATTTTTACTTAAGATAATGAAGGTGTAATGTATATCATCAAGACTTCTTTTTACAAGAATCAAAGGTGATTTTCAAAAGTTATTTTCAAAATAAAATTCTATTTTCGGATTTTAGCCAAGGCATATTTTAAAAACATGTTTTCCAACTCAAAAATGAAATTTTTATTCAAGATATGAAAGGCTCTTAAGATATGATATGTAAGAAATGGATTTTCATAAGTTTAGATAGATTTATCAAAAGATATGTCCAAAAATAAATTTGGTAAATTCGGATCTCAACCAAGACCAATTTTGAAAACCCATTTATCAACTTCAAAACGTGTGTTTTATATGAAAAATAAGAGTTTAGGTCATAGATATCATTAAGTAGTGATTTTTATAAGTTGAAATGAGTTTTGATGAGATTAATATATAAAACAAGAAATAGAATCAATATGGGAAATTTTGAGTTAGTAGTCAATTTGTGAAATTCGTAATTTTGAATGAAGGCCATAAGAACACCTATTATCCAAGCTCAAAATGTGTAAACCCCGGTTTTCTTAGTAACTGAGCAAGCTCCGTAAATCGGAAATCAAAACCCTAAATAGGATTAGTACAAGTAACCTAGAAACCCTAATTCCGGCTTTTCTTAGATTTCTATATAAAAGAACCTCTATAAGATAAATTAATGCGGATTATTGTTTTATAGTATATTTCGAACCATACAAAATTTTGATTTCGAAAAATTTTCTATTCCGAGCTTTCCCGAGCTTCATTACGGAAAAGCGAGCCCGGAACTAGAAACTCAGAAAAATATTCCGGAATACTCGTTAGAACCGGAATTTTATAAGGATTTCAAAAATATATATTTTATAATTTTTCGGGCTATAAAAATTAATTATAGCCTTTTTCCCGTATTTTCGTTACTACCGATAAAGTAGATGTCTTATCTACTATTCCTTACTATTCACAAGTACAACCTACTACACACATACCCATACCCTATTCTTACAACCTTTCAATCACTCAATTCATTTCCTTTTCCAAGAAATTTTGTCTCTTAACAAATTATTACAATTAATACAATTATTACATAAATTCAAATTTCAAATGAAATCAAATATATCCCTCTCTCACTCCTTACATTGGAAGGCGTGAAACCCTCCCATTTTGGCTCCAAAATGCATTGTTTTATATTTTCTTTTAACACTCACAAACCCTAATTCCTCTAATATAAATAACCCTTTACTTTTCTCTCTCTTCACTTTTCATTTCATTTGTTCAATTGTCCAAAAAGCTCTCAAACCCTCTCTTCTTTTCTCTCAATGCCGTGACCTCCCTTACACCACACACACACACACAAGCTTCAATTTTCTTCTCCATTCCTCATCTATTTCAAGCCTTAGGTGATGATTCCTAAGCCTTTACACTACTTAATCTTGTAATGGCAAGATTATTCATGAGTATTTTCACTCAAAGTCCCCATGAGCTCTTGCTAGGGACAAAGAAAATGCTACTACATGAATATCAAGCCATCACAAGAGTAGATCTTGTGTTTGATCAAGTTTTTGTTGAAGATATTTCATGTTCATGCATGTAGGAGTGGAGTAGAGTAGAGATCTAGCATAAAATTTCATGTCCATGCTTTTAAACTTCATATCATGCATCATAAGTAGTAGATCTATCATTTTTACCACTCACCTTCATGTAGACATACTAGATCTCATCTTTATGTTGAGTTTATGTGCATTTATGGTCATAAATGCTTTTGTCTTGAGTAAATAACTTGCTAGTATGTAGATCTATAGGTAGATGAGTTAATGAAACCAAAAAGGAAAAGTTTTTGTTTGAAATACTCAAAGTCAAATTCGTATGGTTTTAAAGGCCTATTTTGAAAACCCTTTTATCAACTTCAAAACATGTATTTTACAAGAAAAATGAAGCCTTTAGGTGATAGATGGTGTTTGATGATATTTTCCATAAGTTTAAATGGGTTTCTACCAAAGGAAATGTTTAAAACAAGAGGTGAAGTCCAATAGAAATTTTGAGTTGAAAATCTTGTAGGCCAAATTCGTAATAATGGATAGATGGTTAGAAAACACTAGTTTTCCAACTTCAAATATGGTATTTTCTTAAATAAATAGAGTCCTTAGGGTATAGGTAAAATAAATACACAAAGTTCTAAGTATAAAATGCTTTTTCCTCAAGAGAATCAACTTGAAAATGAATTTTTCTAAATTCGGATTTTTGGACAAATCCTATTTGAAAACCTATTTACAAAGTGTAGAATGCAATTTTTTATGTAGAAATGAAGGCTTGGGTAATAGGTTTAATAAAGACTTAATTTAGATAAAGATAAATTGATTTTTCTTAAAGAAATAACCTCAAAACAAATGAGATAGTCAAAGTTAGTAAACTAGTTTTTCTTGAAAGTGTATAATCATGGAGTTACACAAGTAAGAAGTTTCTAATTTTTCCTTTTAGTAAATAATTTCAAAAGCATGCATGCATCAAGTTCATATCATATCATTCATGATAGGAAATCATCTATATTGCATGAGTAGTTGAACTATATGCTAGAAACATCACAAACATCCACAAAAAGTATTTTTCGGAATTGGAGTCTTCGGACGACCAGAACTGTTTCTCTGTTTGGTGACTTAAATATTTTCGAAACTTGAAAATAATATTAGGAATAGATAGATCTTTCGAAGTAGATAGAAATCGATATATTATATGCTCAATTCCGAGTCAAAATGAGTTAGATATGGTCATTTAAAGTTAGGACTTTATCTTATGCGGAAATTGACGAACTTAGTAGTTAGAATAGTTAAGTTATTAGAACCTTATGAGAAATACTCATTGAGGGTATTCTTTGTACTTAGGTGAATTGGAGGAAGGGTTACCACTCCCCGAGGACTATTACGACTAGTGGATTTCACTACATGGACAAGTGAGTTCATTTCTCAATTAATTATGCTCTTGGATGTGCTTGTAGTAGTAGTGGCATTAGACTTAGGAAAAGATAAAATTGTGATTGAATGATGATCTAAACTTGTATGAATGAACGATAAGTATATCGAGGCAAGCTTTGTTGCAATAACTTGTATGAGCTAGTATAGATTTGGAGTGTCTGAAATCTGTATGATCACTTCTAAAATTATCTAATTAATATGCCATGATTATATGAATAAATTGTACATGCATATCACGTAGTGAGTCACATTGCATTACGAGAATGCTTTTGGTGGGAACAAAAGTATGATCGGGAGGCAGCGGGTCTTTAATGAAGGGGACTAGGGTTGCATGACTTATGGACCACCCCATTCAAATAATGAAAACTATGGTTGCATGACTTATGGACCAACATTAAAATTGTGGTTGCATGTCTTATGGACCACCCCACTTAAGATTGGGACTATGGTTGCATGTCTTATGGACCAACATTGGAACTGTAGTTGCATGACTTATGAACTACCCCAAACCCCGAATGGAGGGCGTAAATCCATTCACATATGATTACCGGAAAATCATATGCTTGCTTGCTCATTTGCTTGTGCATTCATATGGTTGCTTAATTATAACTTGCTTGTATAGATATTTTTAGCTTGATCGAGTATGTTATTTGGAAAATGAATCTCACTAAGCAATTAGCTTATACCCCAATAGTTTTGTTGCAGTGTCCCTATTTTTGGGTTGTTTCGAAAGGACACTTGTGCAGGTATATCATTGGATTAAGGAGCTTTTGAAGAAGTCGGGACCTAGTATAGGCGTGGACTTCTAGGAAAATCTCTTTAACGTAGACTCAGATATTTGTAACATGGAGCTAAACGATGTAGACTCCCATTATTTTGGCAGGGGTACGCCCCCTTGGTTTTTGTAAAATTTTACTATTTATCTGTTGTGATTTCTATTCTTAATGCTATGTATGCTTTCTTAAGACTACTCGATTCAAAGTGAGATCCTAAAAGTTGTGTAAGTACACCTTACACCCGATATGTAAACTTATGAGATGACTAAGGATGTCATACTTAAGTTTAAATATCGAGTGTGGTGGACTGTCGCGTTTAGGGTACCCTTTGGGGCGTGACAAAATGAAAGTTTGTCCTTAAGTAATAGGTACCATAAAGTCTTAAATTTTAATGCATAAAACAAGTTTTCCCAATGAATCATTCAAAAAGTGGATATTCTAAAATTGGATTTTTGACTAAATCCTATTTGAAAACATATTTGCAAAGTGTAAAATGCAAATCTTTATGTAAAAATGAAGTCCTTAGTGGCTAGGCATGGTTGGGCTTTAATTTTCTAAGTGTCAAAAGATTTTTACTTAAAGGAACCACTCAAAAACTAATTTTAAAAAATTCGGATTTTGGAATCAACTCTACTTGAAGACATGTTTACAAAGTGTAAAATGGAAATTTTTATGTAGAAATAAAGGTCATAAGTAATAGATATAATGAAAACTTAATTTTAACAAAAATAATTATATTTTCTTAATAATTCCAAAACAAATGGAAATGATCAAAGTTAGAAAACTAAATTTTTCATAAGTAGTTGTTATTATAGTCTTGCAAAATAAAAAGTTATAAAATTTTCTTTTAGTAAAAATCATCAAGATCATGCATACATTAAACTCGTCTCATGTCATTCATGTTAGGAAATCATCAATATTGCATGTATAGCTAATCTATATAGTAGGAACATTACAAACATTTACAAAACTATTTTTCGGAATTGAAATTTGCTACTTTCCTAATTTGATCCAAACTTTTCGAAGCTTTAAAGTTTTCAAAACTTAAATATAATGTTAGAAATAGATATATCTTTCGAAGTAGATAGAAAGCGATATATAATTTGTGAAATTCCGAGTTAAAATGATCAAGTTATGGCCGTTTTAGTTAGAATTTCCGCTTAGGACGAGAATTACGAATTTGATAGTTTGTATAAGCTCGTTTGGATTAGTTTGAGTTGAAATACTTATTAGAGTATTTCTTCCTTTTTAGGTTACCCCGAAATCGACGATACCCTACCACCAGATTACTTTTACTAAAAGACCGGTGATCCAATGGCCGAATGAGTTTTCTCCTTATTTGTTTACCATGTTTGTGCTTGTAGCTAGTTGCATTAGAATTATAGGAACAAGATAAAAATCGATATAAATGGGGATGGTGTAACCCGAATTCTAAGGAAATAGATAGTAACAATTAAGATAGATATTGGAGTTCGTTTACCCGTTAGGCCTTAGTTAAAAATTCTAGAGTATTATAAACCTATTTATGATTAAAAACCCTAGATCGGAATTTTAGATATTAAAAGAACTATAGCTAAATTTTATAATGAGTCTAGAATCTAGAAATAAGTGTAAATAAAATTTTATTTCAAGAACATTAGAAGCTAATGGCTTGTAGTATATTAGAATGAAAATGATCCATTAAAGATAAACCGTATAGGGTTATAAATATGTACTAAAAAGCTATAAACGAGCTATAATTAATAATCTAGACTTTAAATAAAAAATTTTGACCACACCATAACATTAGTTAGAAAATTTAGAGTCCATAGATACCAATTTTATGTTTTGACCTTTTAGGCCCCGAAACCCTAATCGCGTAAGACCAAACTTTAAATACCAAATCGCGTAAATTGTAAACTTAAATTTGAAGTCAACCATATTGTAGAAATATTTTTGGGACCTAAATTAAATTTTAAAAATAAAAATTTTTCATAACTAAAATTAAAAACGCGTAGGGATAGTTTTTGACGTAATTAGTTATAGATATTTATTTACTATTTTTACCAATTCATAATACAAGTTACAGTGGAATGAAGGTCAAGTTGCTGTTTTGGAAATATTACAGCTCCCACCTGCAGCAAGTCAAGGTTAGTTGAAATAAAAGGCTAGAAACATGCACAAATAAACTAATTAAATTGCTCCAACCATGCCTATTATTACACTTAACATAGCACTTCCAAATCAGCTAGGAAACTTGGACAAGCTACCCTCTCTCCCCTTCTTTTACCCGTGGCAGCCCTCAACAGCAACAAATTAGGCCAATTTAAAAATTAAAACAAATTTAACACTTATTCTACAAGTAACCTATATCTATAAATAGATAATTAAGTCAAATTGGAAAGTTAAATTCCTAACTACTAGCCCACTCTCCCTTCCACTTGCTGCACGTGAAATCTGCACACACACACAACCCACATTCTACAATTTCAAATTCCCTCCTTTGTATCCTCTAGTCTTCATTTTAGCATCCCAACAAATTAAGAATCACACAACCAAAGCTTCAACTACCATTATAGAAATCCATTGATCATTCTACCATTAAGAAGGCAAGGGTAAGAATTTATAAGTTAGTTATATATTTCATAAAATATAGTAGACTTACTAAATTGCTAAAATATGTAGGTCTTAATCAAAATAAAAAGGAGGAATTGCCATCTACACTCCTAAGCCCTCAAGGTAAGTCCTACACCTTTAAATTATTTCCTCATTCTAAATTAAGAAAATGAAGGTCATACATTGCCATAGATACATTTTTAGAAGCCTCCATAGAGTTATGTTGATGGTAGAATAAATGGAAATGATGTAGGATAAATATTTTGAATGAATTAGAATAAGGAGAAGCCTTGAAGAAAATTAGTCTAGGCATTAGAAAACCCTAGAATTAAACTTTGAAATTACTACAAGACTATTGTCTTGAAAACCCTATCAATAGTCTTGTAAATTAGTAAACACATTACAATTGTCATCTAAACAATTTGAACTAGCCATGTCTTACCATTAGAAGTCTTGAACTTAAAACTCATAGTGGGAAATTGCTAAAGTGTAGATAAAGGAAATTCAATGGAATAGAAATAATCTTAAGAAATATACGATAAATCGAATACAAGACAATTAATTTGATGAACTTAAAAATAATGTAGAATGGTCATTAGTAATCTAGATGGAAACCCCTTAATTCTAATTGAGAACTCACTTTACATAAAGTTGAAAGACAAAGAATATAGAGAAAATATTGATATCACTAAGCATATTGATAGGTAAAATAAATTAGAGTTCAAATAAGATTCTTTGCCATTAGTAGAAATCTAAGAAGACTAAGAAATAAAAAAATGATCTTGAGAAAGTCTTACACTAATCATATAAAACTATTTGCAAACAAATAAAATTAGTGACTAGCATACTATAGGTAAAATAAGCTTTTTAACACTTAATTATCAATAAAAATATAAGCTAACATAAGTAATACAAGTATACTTAAAGATTTGGTAATAAAAACATGAATTTAGAATTAATTAGATCACTTTTAGTAGCAAAAGTGTATTCATACGAATTTTACAAAATATAGAATAATCCATGAGTCTTTAAACAATTAAAGATAAACTACCTTTGGAATTGATAAAAATGACCTTACTAAGAGATAAACTTATATAGAACACTTAAACACTCATTAAGAGATATTTATAAAACCAATTATCTAATTTATGAAACTTCATTCATCTAAATAGGTGAATCCGAATCAAATTTAGACTTCCTGGAAGATTATACGATTGAAGGCATCATGAGCAGGTGAGTAACTCTGATCTATTACATTGTTTGTGTTTGTAACAGTAGTAGCACCTAAAATTATATATGAAATGATTGTATGAAGCATGTGGGTTGGGAATTGTTCTTGCTTGAGTGATGGATGAATTGAGTACTAAATTATGATTATTAAAAGTTATAACGAGAATTGCGTGAAAAAATATTGAAGCAGGTTGAGTATTGTCTGTAAATTGTTTGGTCATTTTATAATCAATTCATAACAGACAGGCTTATAACTTAAAGGATCATACATTGCATAACTTGCACAAATATTGCATAAAGGTGTGACAGCTTGCTATACGTGTTAGTATTTCGGATCTCGGTTAATGTTTGGTTTTTCTAGATGTAAATTTCCTAGTTCTTTAAAAATTATCCCTGTTCTGTTCGGTTCCACGGGAACTACTTGGCAAAAGAAGGAACGCCGCCCGTGGTATCGGCTTGAAATAACTAATACTTAATGGAGTCTCTTTGTTCCTAAAGGAAATTAAGTGAAGAAACTATAATCATAAAGAAAAGAATAAAGTGAGAATTATTATTCCTATGGTTCTCTGTTTCTCCTAAGCAAGTGGGTCATAAGTGTCACACCCCGCCCCCGCAGGCGACGACGATGTGATGCCAGGGCAGGCAACCACCACTGGCTCCCTAATGGTAATGGCCGACACCACCATTGCATCATGGTGACCCAACCAATGCATGCCCCAAAGGGTACAACAGGCACTATAGGATTATTACCTTAGGCAGAGTTGAATCAGTCTGCAGACTCTAGGATTCGAACCATGACCTGAGGCTTTTGCCTGCCCCAAAGCAGCACCTCTTACCAATTTATCTGCAGCTATATTGGTAAGAGTGCTGCCTTTGGGGCAAGCAAAAGCCTCAGGTCATGGGTTCGAATCTAGAGTCTGCAGACTGATCAACTCTACCTAAGGGTAACAATACCTATAGTGCTTGTAGTACCCTTTGGGGCATGCATTGGTTGGGGTCACCATGATGCAATGGTGGTGTCGGCCATTACCACTAGGAGGCAGTGGTGGTTGCCTGCCCTGGCATCACGTTGCATCGCCTGCGGAGACGGGTGTGACATAAAAAGGCGCCTTTTTTATTCACACCCCCCCCCCCCGCAGGGGACGGCAACGTGATGCCAGGGTAGGCAACCACCACTTGCCCCTAGTGGTAATGGCCGACATCAACCCTCAGGTGAGACCCCAACTAACGCATGCCCCCGAGGGTATCACGGGTACTATAGGTATTGTTACCCTTAGGCAGATTGAACCTAGTCTACACAGCTCAACTGTGAAAGGTGCTGTCTTTGGGGCAGGCAAAAGCCTTAGGTCTGGGGTTCAAATCCTAGAGTCTGCAAACTGGATTCAACTCTACCTAAGAGTAACAATACCTATAGTGACTGTGGTACCCTTTGGGGCATGCGTTGGTTGGGGTCACCATGATGCAATGGTGGTGTTGGCCATTACCACTAGGGGGCTAGTGGTGGTTGCCTGCCCTGGCATCACATTGCCGTCGCCTGTGGGGGCGCGTGTGACAATAAGGATATGATCCTTGACTAGGTTCCTTCAACCCCGATGTGAGGGCGTAAATCTACATCCTTTTTGGATTCCGGTTGTCCAAACTTGTAATTGTACATATCCTTGAATGTTGAATTACACTTGTTTAATAAATTACTTATTTGTTGTGCTTGATGTGTAATTATGTATTCACTGAGTGGTAGAAATGCTCATACTCCAACAATTTTTCAGGGTCATTCTCAAACCGTGGCTAGTACCATCTCGAAGGTTAGAACGGGTAAGGAAGCCACGTTAGCAGTTATGAAAGTAATTAAACGAAGAATTAGATTCTGTATTAGTAAACTTACATCTATTTTACATTCCTAGTTGTAAGTTGGTTAAACAGTTTGTAATAAGTTTATACAGACTATATATGGAAGTTATCTTATCTGTTTTGTATATTTTATTATGTACTCATTTCTTATCAAGCAACTAAAAAGATCCTGTTTTTATGTCACATCCTTTAGAGTAACTAGTTGTATTGTATAGAAACCAATACTAATACAATACAATACAATACAACTAGGGTACCCTTTGGGGCGTGACAGATGGGATATATGATGAGACTGTGATGAATGTATGCCAAAGAATACTAAAGCATATCGAAACCACGATTTGATTGGATAACTGCATTGTTCATATTATTTCTATTATATGTATGATATTGGTTGGTCACTATAAAGAATGTACGGATATTTTGACCTAAGAAAAAATTAAATTGGTCATGCATTGCATCGAACATATTGCATTTGGTAGCATGCTACTCCTTTACAGGTCGATCGGTATGGTCCGAGGACTCGTTTGGATAACGATACCTGGTATTAGAGCTCATTCATAGGGAACTAAGGCGCATCGGGGATGCATTCCATGTGTGAGCCTAGCGCGTCGAGTGCTACGAACCGAGGCTTGGGGACTAGCAACGGTCGTATAGACTTCAATACCATCCCTAACCTAAGATACGGAGGGCATAAATCCGTTCTATGTGTGGTTCCGGATACCTATACATAATTGTTTGGGCATATGTTTGTTCATGCATAACATGTGGTTGATTATAACTTGTTTGTTATGGTATGGAATTAAGGGAATTCTCACTAAGCTAGTGTAGCTTATACTCCAATAGATGTTTGAATGAACAGGTTATCTCAAGAATGCTAAGTGGGGACCGAGATGGTTGGAGTCGAACATGACTTCGGGATTTTGGCAAAAAATAAGAATGTTTGAAGTTATCAGCTAGGTTTTATAATTTGGCTTGCAATAGTTTATGTAGGGAAGTCTGTGGATGAATGTAATTGAGGTTTAATTATTTGTATTTTGAAATATAGTGATTCGTATATGAAGTATAGTGATTTGTATATGAAGTATAGTGAATTGTATTTCCTTTACGTTGTTCCTCAAGTATATCGACATAAAATCTCTCCAATGTATCTCCTCTATGTGTTAGACGTCTTGTACATAGTATGGAAGCCTTCGCATGACTGAGGCGGTCATTCCTAGGCTTTAATATTGTGTACGGTGGACCGCCATGTTTAGGATACCCTTTAGGGCGTGACAGTTCATGAACAACTTGTAATAGCATGATGATAATAGGAAAGTTTTAGAAAGCTCAAGATCTATTTTGTTTTTGACAAAATCATTTTTGAAAATTCGGATGAAAAATGAACCATATATAAAAAAGTTATTTTTCAACTTCAAAATGTATATTTTTCATTTAAAATGAAGGGTTTTAAGGAATAGATACCATAAATGAATGATTTTTGGGAGTAAATTTTAGATCTATGAGTTTATATTTTACTACCATGCATTTCTTTTATATTCGTATTCATATTAAGTGTAGATCTTGGTTTTGAACTCAAACAAAAATAGTGAAATTCGTATTTTGGCAAGACCCCTATTTAAAAACCACTTTCCAAATGTCAAAAAGAAAATTTTACTTGAGATAATGAAAGCTTAATATATATATCATCAAGACTTCTTTTTACAAGATCAAAGGTGATTTTCAAAATAAAAATCTCATTTTTGATTTTGGCTAAGGCATAGTTTAAAAACATGTTTTACAACTCAAAAATGAAGATTTTACTCAAGAAATGGAAGGCTCTTAAGATATGATATGTAAAGGATGATTTTTCCTAAGTTTAGATGGATTTTATCAAAAGATATGTCCAAAAATAAATTTGGTAAATTCGGATCTCAACCAAGACCAATTTTGAAAACCCATTTATCAACTCCAAAACTCATGTTTTATGTGAAGAATGAAGGGTATAGGTAATAGGTATCATTAAGTAGTGATTTTTACAAGTTGAAATGAGTTTTGATGAGATTAATGTGTAAAACAAAAAAAGTAGAATCAAGAAAAATTTTGAGTTAGTAGTCAACTTGTTAAATTCGTAACTTTGGATGATGCCCATGAAAACACCTATTATCCAAGTTCAAATAAATTTGATGTATTAAATGAAGTCCTTAAGTAGTAGGTATAGTAAAGTCTTAAATTTTAATGCATTAAACAAGTTTTTCCCAAAGGAATCATTCAAAAGTGGATTTCTAAAAATTCGGATTTTTGAGTAAATCCTATTTTGAAAACATATTTGCAAAGTGTAAAATGCAAATTTTTATGTAAAAAATGAAGATCTTGGGTAGTATATGTTATGAAGACTCAATTTTAACCAAGCTAACTAGAAATTCCTAAGAATTAATCCCAAAACACAAGTAAGTTGTCAAAGTTAGGAAACTAGCTTTTTCAAAAAGTAGTTATTGTTGAAGTCTTGCAAAATAAAGAGTTATAAAATTTTCTTTTAACAAAAATCATCAAGATCATGCATACATTAAACGCATCACATGCCATTCATGTTAGGAAATCATCCATATTGCATGTATAATTGATTTGTCAAGTAGAAACATTCCAAGCATTTACAAAACTAAATTTCAGAATTGAAATTGCTACTGTTCTGATATGATCTGACTTTTTCGAAGCTTCAAAGTTTTCAAAACTTAAATATAATGTTATAATTAGATAGATCTTTCGAAGTAGATAGAAATCGATATATAATTTGCGAAATTTCGAGTTAAAATGACCAAGTTATGGTCGTTTTAAGTTGGAATTTCCGCTTATGATAAGAATTACGAATTTGATAGTTTGTATAAGATCGTTTTAATTAGTTTGAGTTGAAATACTTATTAGAGTATTTCTTCCTTTTTAGGTGACCCCGAAATTGACTATTCCCTACCACCGGATTACTTTTATTAAAAGACCGGTGATCCAATGGCCGAGTGAGTTTTCTTCTTATTTTATTACCTTGTTTGTGCTTGTAGCTAGTTGCATTAGAATTATAGGAACAAGATAAAAATCGATATGAATGGGGATGGGATATATGATGAGACTATGATGAATGTATGCCAAAGAATACTAAAGCATATCGAAACCATGATTTGATTGGATAACTGTACTGTTTATATTATTTTTGTTATGTGTATGATATCTGTTGGTCACTCTAAAGAATGTATAAAATTTTTGACCTAAGCAAAAATTAAATTAGTCACGCATCGCATCAGACATATTACATTTGGTAGCGTGCTACTCCTACGTAGGTCTATCGGTATGGTTCGGTGATGACTTGTTTGGATAACGAGACCGGTGCCAGAGCTCATTCATATGGAACTAAGGCACATTGGGGATGCATTCCATGGGTGAGCCTAGCTAAGGGCTTGGGGACTAGCAGCGGTCATGTAGACTTCAATACCATCACTAACCCAAGATACGAAGGGCATAAATCCGTTCTGTGTGTGGGTTTCAGATACCCATACATAATTGTTTGCTCATGTGTTTGTTCATGCATAGCATAGGGATGATTATAACTTGCTTGTTATGATATAGAATTAAGGGAATTCTCACTAAGCTAGTGTAGCTTATACCCTAATAGATGTTTGAATGAACAGGTCATCTCAAAAATGCTAAGCGGGGACCGAGATAGTTGGAGCCGAGAATGACTTCGGGATTCCGGCAAGGAATGAGAATGCTTGAAGTTATTAGCTGGATTTTATGTTTTGCCTTGTAATAGTTTTATGTAGTGGAATCTTTGGATGAATTGTAATTTAAGTATAATATTTTGTATTTGGAGTATAGTAAACTGAAATTCCTTTACATTGTTACTCAAGTTATATCAACATAAAATGTATCACTCCGATGTGTCTCCTCCATGTGTTAGATGCCTTGTACATAGTATGAAAGCCTTCGCATGACTGAGGCGATCATTCTTAGGCTTTAATATTGTGTACGGCGGACTACAACGTTTAGGGTACCCTTCAGGGCATAACACAAATATTGTGTGAATTGATTTATGATTGGTTTTGAATAAAGTTAAGAAATCGAAAGAGGAATTGATAAATAAATTGTGATTCATGCACTTGATGATGAATATTGTTTTGATCGCCTTAAATTGAACTCAACAATATGGTTAAAATATATGAAAATAATTCATGCATATCATAATTTGAGTCACATTTATTTCACTACTATTCTTTCGTCTGGAGAAACAAGGAAGTTGTAGTGTGGCTAGTAGGAGCCAGAAAGTCTACATGGCCAATAGGAGCCGGAAATCTCAGGTGAGTAGGAGCCAACAAATCTACAAATATGATGGTCGTATGGGCCTATAACCTCCCAACCCCTCACATGGAGGTGTAAAATCCATGCTAACAATGATTTCTGGTTAATCTTGTGTATTTTGTTGCTCATGTTTTGTGTCATTGTCATATGATTGTGTAAATACTTGTTTGATATATGGAAATATTTTATAGATGGGTTATCTCACTAAGCTAGTTTTGCTTATACCTCTATAGCTTTTTGTTAGAGTATGATTACCTATGGTTGGCACCAAGGAGCCCCGTATGCTAGGTATGAGCCAAAGCTACTAAGAGTTTTTGGAAGAAGTTATATGTATTTAGTTTTGAACATAGACTTCTAAGAAAATCTCTATAGTAGGCTTATGTTATATTTATGTATATTTTGTTGATGGTTTAATTAAACAAGACTTTTTGAGACGGGAGAATGCCCCCAAGAGGTTGTAAGAGATTATTATCCAAATGAATATTTCATGTTTATTTATATAAGTTCTTGCATGCTTCTATTATCTACTTTAATGTAATACCCCTGTGAGTCTCATACTATCTTGGAAGCACGCCTTACATGTGATATCGAAGCTCCTGCATGACTAAGGTTGTCATTCATTAGCTTTAACGTTATATGCGGTGGACTACCACGTTTAGGGTACCCTTCGAGGCGTGACATATAGGATATGGTAAACTTAGAATGTAAATTAGATAAATATTGTAATAATTGAAATTTGTAGGTTGTAGTTTGAAACCCATTTTCACCGTTTGGTAGAAGATACCAATTCTCTGCGATCTTGGTAGAAATTGGAAAATCAGATTCCATAGTTGAATTCATGTAATAAATGTATCATTTATATGACAAATATGATAAATAAATAGAGTCTTGTACACTCTAACTTACAAGATGGATCTCATGTTATGGGTGCACACGTGATATGATAGCTTTAGATTAATCCTACTAGGCCCCTTGTTTGAGTTGTGATAGAAGTAGTATCAGAGCTGTAGGTTTGTCAGAGATAAGAGTAACCTACCAAATGTGAGATTGAGTAAAGCTTGGGTAAGATAAACTAAGTTGATAAATTAAAAGTTGTAGACGTTTAGACTATATATATATTTATATATTACAAGTATCATATGGGCATATGTTATCCACAAAGATGTAAATGACAAACTCTTACCTCTTATCCTAATGTTGAAAGACATTATAACCCTAGACTGGAAGCCAAACCATAAGCTTCTAGGCCCGTTAAATCTAAGTTAGCAAGATCACAAAATATATCTCTTCTCCTCCTCATATGAATTGGAATCGATGAAGAAACTCAATAGCTATAGGTAATCGAACATGACACTTCAGTAAGAATATCAATTGTGCTTCCAAATATACTATAGTTTGCAAGAATCCCTCTGGCATTATATTAGAAAGTTTATTGATGTATTAAGGAGATTCAACGAAAGATAGGATTTGCTCCTATGTTTATAGTATTATTGGTTGAAATAGAAAATAAAATTCTTGATCTCAGTATATTTGAAGGAGTTACAGGAGGAAGGAGAAAGCTGGAATTTGGTAAAATCACATCCATAGTGTTGGATCAATTATTATGACCATTAATAATAGAATCATACTTTTGATGACAAGAAATACTCCCACTTGAGAATCCATATTAAGAAGATGAAATCTTTAAGTTCAAATCTACAAATGTTGTAGCAGAAAATGGGAATAAGCAGTATAGATTGAATAGAGTTTAAATAGTGCCAATAATCAATGATAAATAAGAAATTGATGGAATGGTTGGTATAAATGTTGTCTGTGGAGAATAGTACTAAATTAAGTGGAGATGATATGAAGAATACATGACAAATGTTTTAAGAATACACAAGTGCACAAAAATCAAATTGAGTCTTGGAGATACACCAATAATAATTATGAATATTCCAATCAAGAATAATCACTTAAAAATTATTCTATAACACTGTAGTAGGAAAGATACAAAATAGTACCAATTTGATGAATTAAATCTCGAGTGGTAGGATTATTAGTGATTATGAATAGAAATTCAATAGGAGGAATAGTAGTATAGAAGGATAAAAACGACAATAATAACAAAACTACTGAAACCACACGAGTGTATGTGGTGTTTGGACTGATATGAATATTGGACAAAAGTATGAAGAATATATGAGGTGAAACGAACATAGACATATCAAATTTACTACCAGATGTATTTTAAGTTAATATTGGATATGGATATATTTGGAGAATTATTACAACATATGTGGTGGTAAGAGTAGAATGAATTATTACTTGATGATTCAATAATTCAAGAGATCTTACTAGAGGTATTAAAGTAATCACACTAGTAAAGAAACCTAAGACAATTGTAGGAGAATAAAATAGAATAAATGATCATATTTTCCTACTGTAATGATTCTATAGAACAAGCCAACATTAAAATTAATAATTATGAATCATACTTTCGGAGATAATAAATTAATTAAATGGAGAAATCTTAGTAATTCAAGTGATGAAAATACTCGTGGTCAACAATTTCATAAGTAATTATGAAATTTCTAATTCTTGACCCTTTAGAAGAATTATCCTACTGATATCATAGAAAATAAGGCATTTACGAGAGATATAAGGAAGAAACTTTGTTGATGTTATTACAATCACTTCAAAAGAATAGGGAACGCTTTTATTGGTTCAATTGTTGTAAAAATAAAACTATAGATACAAGATAAATGTCTACAATAAATAGCTCTAAATATGAAATCCCTTGGAATTTAGATAAACCCCTACAAGTTTCGAGGACAAAACTTTTCTTTGGGGGGGGGAAGGGGGGAGAGGGGGTGGGAAGATGTAATCCCCCTAATTTTAACGTAACTTAATTTTAACAAATACTAAAAATGTAATTTAGAATTATTATTGAATAATTGGAACTAGTAAAAAATCACTCCAAATTTTTCTTCATTTAAAATGTTAAGGTGAGAATGAATTGATTATAATTAGAAAGATTATAATCTCTACTAATAAAAATTTCGAAATATAAACTGTAATTTCTAAGATCTCAAATAATTTATAAACAACGATAAACCAATCGTTAATATAAATTCCCGAATCCTTTACCCTTAAGTTTAATACTTAGGAAATAAATCCTACATTTGTTAAATAATGAAACAATGGTGTATACTATTTTTAATATGTTAACACTATTAAATAGCCCTAGACAAAAATATGTTATTAACAAATTAATAAATAACTCTACATAAAATATATAATATTGATAAAATGATCAATAGTCCAACAAGAAATCATAGTTAACCTTAATTTTAAATCACAATAACAAACGATTAGTTTTTAGAACCTATAAGTGATAAAATCATAGACTAAGGATAAATCACTAGATTAGATACGATAAGATAAAAAATAGATTGATATCTAAGAATCTAGATCTTAAATAAATATTCAAATTTCACAAATATTCTAATTAAAAGATTTAGAGATTTTAGAAATTAATATCCTGAGTTGCCAATGCAACTTTCAATAATTTCATAAATAAAAAATGAACAAATTAGCAATGTGAAACTAATATCAAATATATGATTCAACAAAAATCTTAAAATGGACCTATGAGTTGTAATAAACTCAATCATAGTTTGAAAAACCCAAATAAAAATTTCTTTGACCTTAATAGATACAAAAAACGATTTCATATCATGAACTAATAATTCCATATATAATTATAAGTAGCTCTAAATTCCAAAACCAATAAGATATAGTTTATCAACAAATCTTATTGGTATAAAACAATAATCTCAAAAATGAATTACTAGGATTATAAATGCATGATAGATACTAATACTGATTAATAATTATTAATCTAGATCTAAAATGAAAATTTCAAAACCTGTTGTTATACTTGTTAGGGAATTTTGAATTCATTACGACTTAGTTCCTAATTCAATTTATTGAACTTGAAAAATTTAATCGCGTAAGTTAAAATACAAAAAAAAAAAAATAATTGTGTAAACTAAAAATTTGCATACATAAATAATCTAGAAATTTTATAGGAACTTAAAAAATTCTATTTCGATAAACCTTGTACATAACGATTATAAATATATGTTTATAAATTAATCTTTGTTAGAATATTTAGGTTAACTAATCAAACAACAATAAACAAGTAATAAAAAAAAATGAAACATTGTAGAATTCTTTACGCTAGAATTGGAATCACGTGAATATAGGAGAATGTCTTCATGTTGAATAAGGAGGAGTCAGAATTTCCATGCATGAAGCAGAGACGGAGCAAATTGGAATTTGCTAGAATTGCATCACGATCAAGAGAAGATCACATGAACAAGGATCACATACACAACAGGGGAGATGAAAGTTTTTCAGTATTCACGGCTACAACAGGTAATATGTTGCAGATTTTTCCACAGTTGCAAGATGGATTTCGGTTGCTGCTGTACATGCAATTTACGTCCCCCAATTTGCACCATTTGAAGCTCCAAAAGTCCAAATGGAAATGACGTGTAGACAACAACACAAAACAAATTCAACTCTAGTCCAAAACTTCAAAGATATAGGCTGCAGGAAACTCCAATTTTTGTCCAACTTTGATCTAAATTTGAGCTCTAAAGATCAACTTGAAAATAACACTCAAATCAACCACAAAATACTAGTTAGGATCTTCATTAAATGAAGAATAAATCTAACTCAAACAAGTAAGGAAACAACTCAATTTTACCTTGCACTCCACCATGATTTCCAGCTGCAACGAGAGGAAGAATGGAACAAACAGCAGCTTTGTCACCCAATTGTCTCCACCGAATATAGCTTAGTTTCTAGGCTTTAAAGGAGTTGAACATTTGACTATTAAACACCAATAAAAAACCTTCAAATGTACACTTCAAACACCAATTATTGGCTAGAAAACAACAAAGGAAATCTAATGAAAAACCATGCAAACCAACATGGAAAAACAACAAATGAAATTATAGTTGAAAAATTGGAATTTAACCTCTGTTTTCACACGAATTTCAACCCGATTTTTGTGAAACTTGAGCTCCAAATTTACACCTATAAATTACCTTAATTAGCTAGCAAACAAACACAATTAATGCCCCTAAAAAAAGCCATGAATTATGTACAAATTCATCGAAAATCGACTTCAAAACCGCACAAGAATTTCAACCCGAGAAACAACAACAGAAACTTATATTTTTCAAGTCCAAAACACCTTCCTTAGTCTCCTAAATCTAGCCTAACTGTAAATCCCTAAAGTTTTCAGTTAATTTTAAGTTTGATCATAGAATTAAAAGTTAACCGAAACCCTAAAGGTTAGCAAAAGTCTAGTACAAACCCTGGATTTTAGATTCGGCATACCCATTTTCTTTAAGCCCTAGAAAATGAAGTTGGAATAATTAGTGACAATAGTTCGTAATGGCTTTAGGTTATATAAAAATATCAAATTTGCGAAATCCAAGTGTCCTTTATACTCGGATGAGATCAGTTCTCGAAAATCGTGTCTTGGAGCTTGGAATAATAAAAATATTCCGATAATACGGATAGGATCGATTTAATATAAGGATTTCAAAAATATCAGTTTCGTAATTTTTCGGTGATTAAAAATATCAGATATCGCAATTATACACGTATTTTCTTACTACCGTTACTTAAATTGTCTTGTCTACTTTACATTACACTATTTACTACTATTCTACACTATTCATTTATCTCTACTTTTTCTTACAACCTACTCTTACAAAACCATACCTCTATTCTCTTACAATTTTCATTTCCAATACAACTCACATCTTTCATATCTTGCTTTTCATTAACAAAAGTAAAAAAAAAAAAAAAAAAAAATTCTCCCTTCCCCTACTAAAGTTCCGCCGGCTCCCCCTCTTCCTCACCTCTAATTGTTTTATTTTTCATTTATTTAATTAACACAAATTTCTTCCCACATTTTCCTATAAATACCCCATCTTCTTTCCACTTCTTTCACACCTTCCATACACTAAACTTACTCTCTAAAAATCGCTCCATAAACTCTCTCAAGTTTTCTCTAGTTTCTACTTCTTCTATAAGTAATAGTTTTAGCTTTCTAAAATGTTCATTTACTTAGTATGAGCTTAGTGTGTGTTTTCTAAACCATGAAGGTTAAAGGAAGCAACAATAAGTTCATACTTTGTTTTGTTCATGAATCTAATTTCTTTTATGTTGCTTTCATATATATTTAACTAAATATATCTATGTAGCTATATATATCTTTTAGAGCATATAAGCTCATTTGTTTTGTAATTTATTTATTTACCTTGCAATTTATTTACTTTCATGATATTTTAAGACTAGTCTTTCTAGTCCTAGACTTGTCCTCATCAAGTCAAAACTTTTCTTTTTCTTTTTGGCACTAGTCTTTTCTTAGTCCTGAGATACCTTGATGAAGCTAAGGTTCCAATACTTGATATATTCTTTACTAGCTTATTTCTTTAACTATTATTGATATGGTAACCCTAGGTATATTAAACCTAGAACCCCCAAATCGTTGATTGGAATTGGAACCCGAGGATCGTCTTGAGACAAGTCGTCGTAGGATGGAATTAGACCTCAATCAAACCTGTTGATTGCAACCTAATTATCAATGAATGGAATGGAACTAGACCTCGAACAAACCTGTTGATCGCAACCTAGTTATCACGTCGACCTCCTTGAGTGTTTAGATCAAGAAAATCAAATGGAAATTCGTTCACAAGGAACAAGATGGAGTTTTCTCTCAAAGAGAATGAATAACATTCATATGATTCGTCTTGTTTTTGATACATAACCATAATAGGGTTTTAATAGCCAAAGAAAGGAAAACAAAACGTCAAAATACATTAAATCACGTCCATAAAAGATGGCCGGCGGCCTTGAGTGTTCTGGAATCAAAATTCGCAATGAGCAGGAATAATGGCCGGCAACCATGAATCCTGCAGGACACTTCTTGGCTCATTCTTTGCTCTATTTCACTTGCTTTCCATTTAGATCCCCTCCGGAGCTTATTTTGATGATGTTAAGCACTTTTGACTCATTTTTATTGGTAGATAAATGCAATTCCTTCTCTTGCAACTCCATAACAAGTCCTTGCAATGCCTCCCTCATTCGTTTAGCCTTAGCTCTTGTCATGGGACCTCCAATATCTTGCAATGGATCGTTAAATTTGAACTTTGGACCCATTGATGCTTGATGATTCTACATGGGGTAAACATTTTTCCCATTGCTTCAAGTTCTTAGGAATCACAGCACGTAACAAAGTTGAAAGAGTCCTATTGACTACTTCCGTTTGACCATCCGTTTGAGGGTGTGCAATAGTGGAAAACAACAATTTTGTGCCTAACTTGTTCCACAAAGTACGCCAGAAATAACTTAAAAATTTGACATCCCTATCACTCACAATGGATCTAGGTAACCCATGCAAACACACAATCTCTTTTCCTTGCTTATACTTTATCACATAAGGGAAAGTTTCAATGAACTCAAGCCACTTTGCATGTCTTTTGTTCAACTTACCTTGAGTTTTGAGAAATTTCAGACTTTCATGATCTGAATGAATGATGAACTCCTTGGGCCATGGGTAATGTTGCCACGTTTGCAAAGTCCTCACCAAAGCATAAAGCTCCTTGTCATAGACGGGGTAATTCAATGCTGCTCCACTGAGCTTCTCGCTAAAATAAGCGATTGGCTTCGAATCCTGCATCAAAACACCACCAATACCCTTCCTAGAAGCATCACATTCTATTTCAAAAACTTTCTCAAAATTAGGTAAAACAAGTAATGGTGCATTTGTCAATTTATCTTTCAAATCATTAAAAGCTTTTTCATGCACTTCTGTCCACCTAAACTCACAATTCTTTTTAACAAGATCGTTTAAAGGAGAAGCTATAGAACTAAAGTCTTTCACAAATCTCCTATAAAAACTTGCTAAACCATGAAAGCTTCTTACCTCACTTGCATTCCTTGGTGTTGGCCATTCTCGAATTGCCTTCACCTTGTCTTCATCAACGGAAATCCCATGTGCACCTACAACAAATCCAAGAAAAACAACAGTTTCCGTGCAAAAGGTACACTTTTTTCAAATTGGCATACAATTTGTTTTCTCTCAGGACAGTGAAAACAGATTGTAAATGCTGAACATGTTCATCCAATGTTTTGCTGTAAACTAAGATGTCATCAAAGTAAACAACAACAAACTTTCCAATAAAAGCACGAAGAACATGGTTCATTAATCGCATAAACGTGCTAGGCGCGTTTGTTAATCCAAAAGGCATTACCATCCATTCATATAGACCATATTTAGTTTTAAAAGCAGTTTTCCACTCATCTCCCTCTTTCATACGAATTTGGTAATAGCCATTTTTCAAGTCAATTTTGGAAAACAAACAAGCACCATGCAACTCATCAAGCATATCATCAAGTCTAGGAATGGGATGTCTATACTTAACTGTAATCTTGTTGATAGCTCGACAGTCAACACACATTCGCCATGTTCCATCTTTCTTTGGAACCAAGATAACAGGAACTGAACATGGACTGAGGCTCTCCCTTACAAACCCCTTTTCTACCAAATCATCAACTTGCCTTTGAATCTCCTTTGTCTCCTCGGGATTGGCCCTATAAGCTGGCCGGTTAGGAATAGAAGCACCTGGAATAAAGTCAATTTGGTGCTCAATCCCCCTTAGTGGAGGCAATCCCCTTGGAACTTCTTCAGGAAATAAATCCTCATATTCCTGCAAAAGAGAAACCACCACACTTGGCAACGAAGAGTTAAGGTCAGAAGTAGTAAAATAAACATCCTTGTACATGAGTACAAGTAGTTGTTTCCTTGCCATGATTGCACTTTTAACCTCACTTTTTCTTGCAACTTCCTCTCCACTCAATGTGTTTGACTCTCCTCTATCATAACTCACAAGTGTTTGTTTCTCACTTTTTCTCTCCTTGCCACTCTTATCTTGTTCACTCATGTGTTTCTCTCGAAACTCTCTTGCTACCCTCACTTGATCTTCACATGCTTCCCATGGTTTCTGAGGAGTGAGAATCACAATTCTTTTATTTAGAACAAAAGAATATTGGTTCTTGTACCCATCATATGTCACTTTCCTATCAAACTGCCAAGGTCGGCCTAGCAGTAAGTGACTAGCCTGCATGGGAACTATGTCACACAAAACTTCATCATGATAATTTCCTATAGAAAAGGAAATAAGAACCTGTTTTGTCACCTTGATCTCCCCACATTCATTCAACCATTGTAATCTGTAGGGCTTTGGATGTTTCACAGATTTTAACTTCAATTTATCAACTAGCAAGGTACTCGCAGCGTTAGTGCAGCTACCACTATCAATAATCAGTGTACATACCTTCTTCTGCACATGACACCGGGTATGAAAAATATGCTCACGCTGTACCTCTTCACTTTCACTCTCATCCTTAGGTTGAGTACTAAGGACTCGCCTAGTAACCAATAAATCTCCTTTCACAGGACCTTCCACATCTACATCACTACAGTCTTCCAAAGCTGGCATATCAGGATCATCTCCTGAACTCACACTTTCAACATCGCCATTATCCAAAATAACCATAGCCCTTTGATTCGGACATTGAGAAGCAATATGTCCAAATCCTTTACACCTGAAACATTGAATATCACGAGATTTACCATAAGACTTAGTTTCAGATTTACCTTTGTATGGGTAACAGGACTTTTGGCCTTTGAATCCTCCTTGGACTTCAAATCTGAATTGTTCTTCTTCCAAGTGGACTTCCATGAAGAATTAGAAGTAGA
The DNA here is from genome assembly GCA_024138025.1 of Combretum micranthum. NCBI lineage: Eukaryota > Viridiplantae > Streptophyta > Magnoliopsida > Myrtales > Combretaceae > Combretum > Combretum micranthum. Next base: position 141,181 of record JAMXBD010002677.1, on the reverse strand, counting down.
ACCAAATCGAGAAGACCCTTTAAACTTTAATTGTTGCTCCACTTTTATGGCATTGTGCAACAACTCCTCAATATCAAGATAAGGATGGAGTTCTACCACATTAGCAATCTCACGGTTCAATCCATTGAGAAATCTAGCCATAGTAGCTTCATCATCCTCTTTCACATCAGCCCGGATCATAGCTACTTCCATTTCCTTGTAATAATCCTCTACACTTCTTGACCCTTGTGTCAAACCTTGTAATTTTCTATGTAAATCCCTATAATAGTGACCAGGGATAAATCTTTTTCGCATCACCGCCTTCATTTCATCCCAAGTACTAATGGGTCTCTCCTCATTTCTCCTCCTATTTCGCACAAGTTGATCCCACCATACACTAGCATAGTCGGAAAACTCAACAGAAGCCAACTTGATCTTTTTGTCTTCGGAGTAATTGTGGCAATCAAAGACATGATCCACCTTTCTCACCCATTCTAAAAACAATTCCGGGTCATTTTTACCTTGAAAAGGAGGTATCTTTAATTTGATATTCCCTAAGAAATTATCTTGTTTTGGAGCATTCCTCCACCTTCTTATAACTCCGGATCCTTCAGACTCAGATTCATCAATCTCTTCTTCATTACGTCTCATTCCTCTATTGCTCTTAGTCTTACTTGCGGATTCTATATTGTCAAGCCTTGCATTCATCATCCTAAACTGATCCTGTATCGATTTGACGAACAATTTCATATCAATCTTATCACTTTCTCCGTCACTACCCATATCTTAACACCTGCAGAAAATTGGTTAGTAATAATCAAACAAGAAAAATAATAATCCTCACAATTCGCTCCCTCACGTGTTTTCACTCAACAAATGACACTCACACTCGTGTCTTTTCGCTCAAGAAAATAATGTTCCTCACAACTCAATCTCACAATCCCTTGTTTGGAATTCGCTCAATGATTTTCTCAAAATAAATCACTAAGGTGAACTCACGCAATAACCAGAAAATTTCAACAACAAATTGGTCGGAGTCAAAGATGAAATTGAAAAAGAACAAGATCCAATCTCAAGAACGTATATACCGCAAATTCTGAGAATTGAAAAGACGGAACAGAAACTTAGATCTATGACAAGATCCCAAGAGAATATTGATAACAATTTCTTTTTTTTTTTTTTTGACAGATGGAACAATATAAAGATGGTTCCTTTCTTTCTTTTCTTTTTTTTTTTTTTTACAAATGGAACAATATAAAGATGGTTCTTTCTTTCTTTTCTTTTTTTTTTTTTTTTTACTCAAGAACCCTAATCAAGAACAACAACAAATAGATAGCAAGATTAAATAAAGATAAAAGATAGATTACTTGTGACAAGAAACCGTAGCTCTGATACCAAATGATATGGTAACCCTAGGTATATTAAACCTAGAACCCCCAAATCGTTGATTGGAATTGGAACCCGAGGATCGTCTTGAGACAAGTCGTAGGATGGAATTAGACCTCAATCAAACCTGTTGATTGCAACCTAATTATCAATGAATGGAATGGAACTAGACCTCGAACAAACCTGTTGATCGCAACCTAGTTATCACGTCGACCTCCTTGAGTGTTTAGATCAAGAAAATCAAATGGAAATTCGTTCACAAGGAACAAGATGGAGTTTTCTCTCAAAGAGAATGAATAACATTCATATGATTCGTCTTGTTTTTGATACATAACCATAATAGGGTTTTAATAGCCAAAGAAAGGAAAACAAAACGTCAAAATACATTAAATCACGTCCATAAAAGATGGCTGGCGGCCAACAAAAGATGGCCGGCGGCCTTGAGTGTTCTGGACTCAAAATTCGCAATGAGCAGAATAATGGCCGGCCATTAATTAATGCCGGCAGCCATGAATCCTGCAGGACACTTCTTGGCTCCTTCTTTGCTCTATTTCACTTGCTTTCCATTTAGATCCCCTCCGGAGCTTATTTTGATGATGTTAAGCACTTTTGACTCATTTTTATTGGTGGATAAATGCAATTCCTTCTCTTGCAACTCCATAACAAGTCCTTGCAATGCCTCCTCATTCGTTTAGCCTTAGCTCTTGTCATGGACCTCCTCCAATATCTTGCAATGGATCGTTGGATTTGAACTTTGGACTCATTGATGCTTGATGATCCTCATCAATTATATCTTTCTTATGTTCTCTTATCATTTTATGATTAATAAATCATGCATGAACATATTGGTTTTGTCTCAACAAGATAAATAAGGAAAAGTTTTCTTAAAATAGAGAATCTTCTCTAAAAATAAAAGTAAGAAGTAATTTTTCATAAATACTTAGGAATTTATCTTAACAAACTTTCCTAAAGAAATCTAGGGGAGTTCATAGGAATTTTTACAAACATACATAACATGGAAAGAACTTCTTCAATAAACAAAGGTTTTGCTAAAACTCACTTTTTCATGAAAATAGAATGATCTTAAGAAACAAGGAAATTATTTCTACAAATATAGAATTATTATTATTTTCAAAAAGCATTAGAAACTAAGCTTAGAAAATAAAATCATTTTTTAGAAATATAAAAAGACTAAGGAAATGAAATTAAGAAAAAGAAAAATACTCATAAACTTGAGATATTCTCTAGCAAAAATAAGAGAAATTTTCAAAAGCTTCACTTTTCCAAACGTTACTATTACAAAAAAAATTATGATTTGAGACAACTTCATTAGTTTCATACATTTGATATGAGTCAACAAATATATGTAAATACATTTCAAAGGTTTTACAAACTATTATAATACCTATCTCTTTTATATGAGTTTTGTTAAGAGAAGGAATTCAAGTTTTGTGAAAATTCGTGGTGAATCTGATCACCACTATTTTGGAACTCAAACGACTTAGTTTGATAAAAATAGCTTTAGAATTGGATAGATCTTTTCGAATAGGTAGAAAACGGTATATTATATAAGCAATTTCGAGTTAAAATGACTAAGTTATGGATATTTTAAGCTAGAATTTCTTTCTATACGAATTTTAACAATCTTACAACATAGTTCCTTATTAGTACCATAGAATCAAAAAGAAATACTCATTTTGGGTATTCTTCTTGATAAGGTAATCTCGAGGAGAATTGTTCATATCTCGAAGATTACTCCGATTAGTGGAAATCCCGAACGACTCATCCATTTTAAGAAAGGTGTCATCATGGTGAGTGAGTTTACTCCCCGTTATTTTTCATACTTATGATTGTGCTTGTAAATTTAGTTGCATTAGAATTTAGGCAAAATCAAATGGAAGTTGTATGATAATATGTTGAAAGAATACTAAGAATATCAAAACATGATTTATTTGTAATAACTTGCATGTATATTAATAACTTGAAGTGCTTGAAATTGGTTACTCACTTGAAAGAAGTTAAATATAACTACAAGGCTTGAATTAAGAAATTATGCATGCACTTCATATGTTGAGTCACATTTCATTTACTACTATACAATTGGTGGGACAAGTGTATAATAGTGGTGGTAGGCAAAACTAGTATATCATGTAAGTGGCAAGTAGGAGCCAGTAAGAACTACATAAATTGGTGGCTAGTAAGAGCTTGTAATAACTATAAGTTTTTTATGGCATATAGGAGCCGGTAAGATCTATAAAAGTGTTTTAAAAGTTATGGTTGTAATTAGCCTGAATACTTAACCTCGAATGAAGGGCGTAATTCATTCAACATATGATTCCCGGAAAGTCATATGTCTTGTATGCTCACGTAGTTGTTGCATTCCATTTGCTTGACTAATAAACTTGGTTGATTATTTACTTTGAGTTTGAATTTTTGGGATTTACTCACTAAGCCCATAAGCTTACGCCCTTATAGGTATTTACATTTTCAAGAACACCTATTCTTATACCCGAGGTCTCCTCATATCCATGTAAGTATTCTTTTGAAGCTTTTGGAGGAAATCTACTTAAAGATTTAGATTAAAATTCCTTTGAAATCTTTGAGGTAGTATTTAATTATTGTAAAGACTATTTCAATCTTTGGGATGTAGTAGGGAATGCCCCTAAGAAATCATGTAATAAACATTTGATTATTAATGCTATAATATATTTTATTTATGGATTCTTGTATGTTCATTTTTACTTGCTTAAACTATGCTTCCCAAAAGCGTATCCTATTACCATGCTAGACGCTTTACATGTAATACTAAGGCTTTTGCATGACTAAGGTAGTCATTCTTAAGTCTTGATATTATATGTAGCGGACTACCACGTTTAGAGTACCCTTTGGGGCATGACACTAATCTTAGTACATATATGTAGGCTTAAGCTAACTACAAATTTAGCTCTCAACTCCCACAAACTCACTCTGAAAATATAGCTACAAGTGGAGATACGAACAACCCCTTTTCCCTTGTTGTTCCCTGTAAACCCCGAAAATTTTCCACGTTAGTATACGACCTTACAATAGATTGTATGAACTAGATAATAGATTTAGATTCTAATCGAAGTCTAAGAATAGAACAAAACATAGAATTTGGTTAGATAAAGGATTTGGAATTCGAATAAAGAAATTCTTTAACCCTAGTTGATACCAAAAACGAGATTTCGTGCCTTGAATGAATAAATCAAGATATGATTAAAAGAAAATCTAAAATCTAAACCTAAAACCTGATATACAATTAGATTTAAATAGAAAGAGTTAAATATAGAGATTAAATTATTGCTCTTGCTTAATAATGATTTGAGAATAGAACAACGAGTAGTAATGAGCCTGTACTTAGATTTAAATTCTAAATTTGAGATTTCTAGTTAAAATTAAATGCTACTAATAAGACTTCATGACGGGTATCAAAACTAGATATATATATGTAGTTTAGCCTCTATATCAAATATGATATTAAGTAAATAAATACCTACGTTTATAGGCAGAAAACGATAACCTAAAGACAAACTATTAGGATTATAAATACATAACGAAAACATAAACTGTTGAATAATTCAAAATCTGAACTCCAAATAAATAATCGAATCACACTATTGTTCTAATTCAAGTTTTCTTAAGCTATTGAAGCCTAAAACAAAAATTGACCTAATGAGCTTAAGAATTCTTAATCGCGAGAGATAAAATTATACAATTTATTAACTACGTATATATAAAACCTAAAAATTGTATTATTTGATAATCTAAGTGTTTTGTATAATCCTATAAACATATTTTTTGTACAAAAACTCCCAAATATTAGCTAATTTACCCGTATAACTTGCAAAATAATTCTAAAACTAAATTCAAATAATTAACTAATTTATATATATAAGTTTTGGTGGAAATTATGGATGCAAGTGGTTTTGGAAAGCTACGGGAAAAGAGGAGCCAAAAAACAATAATAATTCACCCAAAAATTTCAACAAAAGCAACCCAAGGACCAATGGAACAATGCCAACACAACCTAACATTTATTGCAATGAAAATAATAGCCAAATGAAGATCACAATCGGAGGAAATTCAGAGGAGAACATCCGCAACTTCATTTTCTTCTTCTTCTATATATATGTTTAATAGCCTTAATGAAGAAACAAACAATTCTCTCTGTTTCCCAAACTTTCTAAAACAAATCAACACTCAAATAGCAACTAAAACCACCTAGAAACAAAAATCAAACCGAACAAAACATTCAAGTTTGATCAAAGGAAAAACAATACTAAAAAACCTTGAATACGAGTTCAAAGGTAAGTTGATGTGATTCAAATGATTTTCTTTCAAATCTAAGCTTTATAACTAACTTCTAATAATCTTAGGAACGTAATAAACACAACTACAAAGCTCGAATTTCATCGGACGAGCTCAAACGAGGTAACAATCCGAAACCTAACTATGTTTAGTAAAATCGAGATTTAAATATATATGTATATAGAAGTGTTAAGTTTTGTTTGACTATGTATAAGATATATAAACACTTACAAATAGTTTAAGCATGTTTTTAACGTGGAAAATTTAAAGAACATGAATCGGATCAGTGAGGAAGAGATGAACAGTACCAACACTGTTTCAAAGCCGGCAGTGTAATCACTCAATGTCGGCGGCTTACATGGATAGGCCGGTGGCGTAGGGACGGTTACACTGATAAGAGGTTATGTAAAAATAATTTTCACGTAAAAATGAATGTAAGCCAGCTACCTGGAGATTTACGCCGACAGCGTAGAGAGCCGGCGTACGTTGAAAGCCGACAGCTTTCAAAACGGGTGCATCCAATATGAATAATTCTTGAAATCAAGTCTACATCGACACCTGGGTTTGAAAGCCGGCGGCCTTGAGCCGACGTACGACTAAATTTCTTCAACGAAAGCTAGTTTTTAAAACAAACAGAATATATAGATATACATATATATGCGTAATATACCTACTGATTATAATTATATATATATATATATATATAAGAATTTATAGATAGTTAAGTAAATAAGTATTCAAGCATATTAGATTAATATCTAATAATATTTTTTTAAAACCTTAGAATTTAAGACAAATATTTAATGCTAATAAGAGTTAGTATTAGTAAAATATTTGTTCTAAATAGATAAAATAGATAAGAATGGAAATTGAAATAAGTTAAATTTTTTAGTAATGTGATTCCTAAAAATAACAAAATAATTATACGAGATAAAATAGGAGAAACCCGACAACACCAAGTAATAATAAATAAAGATAATTTTCTATATTGAGATCAGTATAGAATAACATAAAATGAGTAATAGTAATTACCAACACTTGATAAATATCAAGTCTATGACACTAATCACATATAGGAATTTAGTTAATTTATATTGATGAATACTTTATTCATCTTAATAGGTGACTTTGATACACTAGAGGATCTATCAGCTGATTACTACGACTGAGTCAGTATGAGCAGGTGAGTAATTCAGTCATATTATACTGTTTGTGCTTGCAAGTAGTTGAATATGTAATGCAAAGATAATCAAACGATTGTTTTGTTGAAAGTATGTTGTGGTATGATTGTTAAGATATCCTTACAAAAGCGATAATTTAATGATTTGATATTGTGAGGTAGTATAATGATGATTATGTGTAATGTATGGTCACCGTGAAATTGACTAAGAATTTTTTGCATAACAAAATAATCTGATCATGCATTGCACGAATTACAATATATTGTGGTGGCAGCCTGCTACGTATTAATATTTCGGATCTCTGTTTTATGCGTGGTTGTTCTAATGTGTTAGTTCTTCCAAGTATTCTTTGTTCTGTCGGTTCTACGGAACTAAGTGGCACCGAAGAACGCTGCCCGTAGCATCGCTTTGAAATGATTAATACTTAGGGAGTTTCTAAGGGATTGCAGGAGATAGTCAGTTTAATCGATTATATTCAAAGTGATAACCCTAAAACGAGAAATCGTTGATTCTCCTGTGTACTTAGTCTCTCCTAGGCAGGTGGGTCATAAAGTATGGTTCTTCAACCCTTAAAAAGAGGGCGTAAATCTTTTTCCTGTTTGGATTCTAGATCATCCAAGCTTGTATCTGTATATATGGTTGAGTGCTAGCATTGCATATGAATTGCTAATAACTTGAGTGATGTATGATATGTCCGGTTATTCACTGAGCCATGGTTCGCTCATACTCCAAAGTCTTTCCAAGTTTACTTTACGACCATGGTTAGTCACTTCCAGGAGTATGGCTTCGGTAAGAGCTTAGGAGCTGGAAGTCTACGGTTATATTTTAGTTTAATGGTTATGTACTATTAAAATAGATTATTTAGTTGTGTACTTTAGAAGAACTATATGGTTTGTAATAGTTCTGTAATGTTTATTCACTAAGTTATTTCTTTCATATATTTGTTATTTCTTATCAAGCAACTAGAAAGATCCTGTTGTTTTGAAAACCTATCATTCTCTGAAGGTAATCTAGAGATAGTATTCAAGTGAGATTTGTTTACTTCTACTAGAGTACCCTCGGGGCGTAACATTCCCTCACTTGGACAACCTTTGAAGAGTTCTAAAACAGAGTAGAAAACCCATATTTTACTTCCTATCTTTTATCTAAATATCAAACACTTTAAGGATATCAAATCCCTTCCTCCAACAACATCAAAAACCAAGTTAAATAGCCTTGGTTTACCAAAGATCCAAGTTGGAATCCAGGCTCAATAAGGTAAGAAAATAAAATAAATATATATACTAGTTCGCTAGATTAATTTTTCCTTCGTTACTCACCTTCTTATCTTCCTCTTTAGATCATTATTTTCATCGAGAATGATGAGCTAAATTCAATCTATCATCCATTCAAGGTAAGGATCATATTAAGTTCAAATATTCATTATATTGATCTATAGGAATTTGTCTTATAAATTTATCAAAATTGATCTAATAGTATATTGATGATATTTAGATTATTTAGGATATAAATACAGCAACTTGAAGATTTTTAAGTGTAGAAATTCAAATCCTAGAAAGGAAAAACCAAAACCATATCTAAACTACAATAAAACTAAGTTGAACTTTAAATAACTCATGTAAATCATTGAAAGATTGAATAAACTGTATTGATGTGTTTGTTATAAGCCAAAAATGATGCCACCAATGGAAAGAACACGAAAAATCCTATGAATCGACTATTTATTTGTTAAAAAGGATAAGAAACAAATTAGATATTGCAAAAACAAAAATTGGATTATTGTTGCCGGATTTGTACGAATAAAGCGAACTGTTCTTGCATTTTTCACCACTTGATGACCTTATTTAATGAAAATAACACTATCAATGGATTGTACTTGGAAAATACTATGAAAATGACTATTTTATAAACAGACTAGAAATGAGTTAGATATCATCAAAACAAGTTTTGACTACAATAATTATGATTGACTTGAAACCTATGCATGTGTTTCAAAAATTTAAAAATTGTACAAGTCTCTTTTCTTAAAAATAATTCCATTATTAGAAAGTCCTCGAAGAGTACTATCAAATCGACTATTTGTACAGTGAAATCGGATTTAAAACGAATAAGAAATCGCAAACTAGAAAATCATTCAGTTTTCACTTTGAATAAACCAATATCAATGTTACTGTTATTCCTATTAATATGATTATGATTATTACTATTATTATTACTGCTGATTATAGTATTCAGTATTATTGATATTTTCATCATGAGTCATTATGATTATTAATACTGTTATTTTTACGTTAAGGTCACTATATTTATATTATCAACAATTCTATTATTATTTTTGTAACTAATATTATTATTTACTAAAAATTTGAAAATTTTTGTTATTACTATACTTGTATTTATTATTAATATTGATATTAACATTTCAAAACTAAATATTACTGATAATATCATATTATTAAACTTAGCTTGTTTTACAATAAAAATAAAATTTAAGTATAATAAAAACTTGATATATCTAAACTTCATAGACATATGATTTTATAAGTTTTGAAAGGTATAGATACTAGAACATATCCTTAATAAATAAAAATACCAATTTGAGAGACAAATAAGGTCCACAAGCAAAGAATTAATAAATAAAAATCTTCTACTAAAAGCAAATAGGACTTAAGGAAAAGACAATCCCATTAAATAAAAATATAGATAGCAACTAAGATCGAGAGAAACAAAATAAAAACAAATAACAAATAAATATTCTTCACTATAGGGATTAAAACCTTAATAAAAATTGTGTCAAATACCGATACGAAATAATTAGGCACCTATAAGGATTCAATTAAATTATTTAACGACGTAATAATTAATATAACAGGCTTAGTCCTAATATTCGACAATAGAGATCAACACCTTTAAATAATGAATCTCTTCCAGAAATAGTCCAATAATGATCTCTGTTATTTCCTTTCATAGAATTTAGATCGATTCCCGAACTTCCGTAGCTTATACAACAATTTGGTAAGGACCACAAGTGAGTTATACTTAACTTATCAAATATATTTGTGCTTGTAGTATAGCTGCATTTTGGAATAATATATATTCAATTGATATGCATGTCGGATTAGGATAATGCATGATCGTGGTGTATAGATTGAATGACAAATTATCATAATAAAAGTGCGTAATTCATATATGATAAACATTGTATGAAGCATGTTGATGATTGTCTGAAATAATGATCGCCTTAAACTTGATTAACAACCTACTGGTGCTATAAAGAAATGGAGATGCATCACATGATTTGCATAAACTACATTGAAGATGTGGCACTACTACATGTTAGTATTTCGGTTCTCTGGTAATGCTTGGTTTTCTAGGCAATAGGCTATTAGTTTTCTACACAAGATTACATTTGTTTCATTGGTTCCACAAAAACTAACTGGTAATGAAGGACGCCGCTCATGGTATCTCTATGAAATGACTAATACTCAGTAGAGTTTTTAAGGCTTAAAATAGGAATTGACTGCCTAAAGTATAAAGAGATAACTACAATGAGGATTGTAAACTTCGGAAATTTTCCACATTAGTACACAACTCTAAAATAGAATGTATGAACTAGTTAATAAATTTAGAATCCAATAAAAACCTAAGAATAGATCAATGACTTGAATTTGGCTGGATTAGGATCTAAAAGCTGAATAAAAAACTTCTTTGACCCTAATTAATACCAAAAACGAGAATTCATATCTTGAACTGGTAATTCAAGATATGATTAAAGGAAATCCAAATTTTCAAACCCTGAAACTTGTCTTATAAAAAGAATAGATAGAAAAATATAGATATAGAGATTGAATGACTACTATTGAACTCAACAATGATTTGAGACTAGAACAATGAGTAGTAATGAGCCTATACATGGATTTAAACCCTAAAAACAAGATTCCTAGATAGTATTAAACACTACTAATAAGGTTTCATAGTAGGTATCAAAAAAACCAAAGATATATAGATAATTTAGCTTATATATCAAAAGCGATATCGAGTAGTACGCTTATAGATAGGAAATGATAACCTAAACACAAACCATTAGGATTATAAATACACAATAAAAACATAAACAGATGTATAACTAAAAATCTAGACTTCAAATAAATAATTGAATCACACAATTGTTCTAATTAGGGTTTTCTTAAGCTATTGGAGCCTAAAACAAAAATTGACCTAATAAGCTTAGAAAACCTTAATCCCGAGAGATAAAATCGTAGAAACAATTAATCGCGTAAATTTAAAACTTAAATTTGTATCGTTTGATAACCTAAGCATTTTGTAGAATCCTATAAAAATATTTTTGTACAAAAACGCCCAAATATTTGCTAATTTATACTCGATTAATGTAATAAAATACCCGAAAATATAAATAAATATTAACTAAATATTAGTATATATATGCAGGATCAGTCCAAGATTGAACAAAATGGAGGGTTTGGATCTTCTTAAAATGTGAGAGCCGAAACTTCTTGGAAAATCATCTAATTTGTGCGTAATAGTCAACAAAATCAACTTAAACACCAATCAAATATTTCCAACTGGTCTTCTTCATTAATGACAGTAAAACAACAGATGAAACAATGTAAAATTATAGAGAATTTGAATGCAAATGGTCGAAGGAAACCGTCCTCATTACTCTCTATATATGCAAGTATTATAACTCATAATGTATAAACAAACAAACACCAAACACTCTCAAAGTTTCCAAATTAAACAAGCACCTAAATACACAAATCGAAAAACCAAGAACATAAATCAACTCTTCCAAAACAATCCAATTCGAATCAAAGAGAAATACAACACAAAAAACGCATAATCATGGAACAAGGTAAGTTGTTGTAATTCGACTTGTTATTTGTTAAAAAACAAGGATTGAAACTAACTTCTGATGATCATAGGATCATTACCAACCCAAGAACAAGCTTCAAATTCCACCGAACAAGCTTAAGCAAGGTAAAATTCGAAAACCCTAATTGTACCTTTTCAAATTCGAAAATTTAAGATCACATACATGTAGATGCGTTATGAGTTGATGTATGTATAGATACATGCCATAGAAACACTTAGGAATGGTTTTGAGAATGTTTATGACATAGGAAATTAAAGAAATACGAACTGTTTCATCGGAGAAGATGATGAATAGTGTCAACACTATCCTTAAGCCAACAGTGTAAACGTTGAACGCCGGCGGCTTACGAGGGTAAACCGGCAGTATAGAGACGGCTTACACTGGAACAAAAGCTACGTAAAACTTATTCTTACGTAAAGTAAATGAACGCCGGCTAACTGGGATTATATGTCGGCAGCGTATAGTCTGGTGTACAAAGAAAAGCTAGCAGCTTACAAGCCAGCGCAAACGATACGAAAAAAAATGTAAAACTTATGAATGCTAGCATCTGGGTTTCAATGCCGACAACGTAGGAGTCGGCGTACAAACTTGTTTTCCTTATGTAAAATCTATATTTCACAGATGGATATTTATATAATAATTATAAATATATTATATATATGTTAACATAGAATTTACTAAGTAGAAAAATAAATACAAATATTTAGAATAATAGTATATTTAATACTTGATAGCTTCTAAAACCCTAGAATTATAGGGAAATATTAAGTGTTAATAACAACTATAATTATCAAATATTTGTTCTATATAGATAAATAGGTAAGAATGGAAATTGAAATAAACTAAATTTATAAATAATGTGACTTCTAAAAATGACAAAATAATTATGTGAAACATATTAAGAGAAACACGATGACACTAAGCAATGGTAAACAAATATGAGTTACGATAATAAGTCAAATTAAGAATAACGTAAAAATAGTGTTAATAACTATAAAAACTTGATAAATATCAATTTTTCAAATACCAAATATATGTAGATAAATATCAAGTAAGACTAAGGTAAGCAACATGAAAATAAAGATTAATTAATAATTGTTTTCATAAGACCATTAAAGAACCAAAATAAGTAATAAAATCGGGCCAAATATCAATTTAAGACACTAGACACATATAGGATTTTAGTTATATAATCTATATTATATTGATGAATATTTTATTCATCTCAATAGGGACTTTGATACCATAGAGGACCTTCCGGCAGATTACTACGATTAAGTCACCATGAGCAGGTGAGTAATTCAGTCATATTATACTGGTTGTGCTTTTAATTAGCTTATTATGTAATGCAAAGATAATAATAAAATGAATGTTTTGATGGAAATGTGTTGTGATCTGATTGTATGATTACTAATCTATCATTAATACAATGGTATCATGATGTGAAGTAGTATGATGATTATTGTGTGTAATACATGACCTCCATGAAATTGAATAAGAATTATGGACTTATTAAAATAACCTAGTCATGCATTGCATGTACTGAATTATTGTATATACAAACGGGTGACAGCTTGCTACGTATTAATATTCTGATTCTCTATTAATGCTTGGTTTTTCTAAAGTGTTAGTTCTTCCAAGGTTTTCTTTGTTCCGTCGGTTCTACTGGAGCTAAGTGGCAACGAAGAACGCCACCTGTAGTATCGCTTTGAAATGATTAATACTTAGAGAGTTTCTAAGGATGGATACAGGAAATGGTCAGTTAAAACTGTTATTAAATTTAAAGTGATAACCCTAAGACGAGAAATCGTTGATTTTTCTGTAAACTTAGTCTCTCATGGGCAGGTGGATCATAAAGTAAATGTTCTTCAACCTTAAAAAAAGGGAGTAAATCTTTTTCCTGTTTGGATTCTAGATCATCCAAGCTTGTATCTAAGCATATGTTTAAGTGATTGCATTATATACGATTTGTTAATAACTTGTTTGATGTGTAATAGGTCTGCTTATTCACTGAGTTGTGGTATCGCTCATACTCCAACAGTCTTTTTCAGGCTTATGCTTCGACCTTGGTTAGTTACTTCCAGAAATATGGCTCTGATAAGGGCTTAAGAGCTGGAAGCCTATGGTTCTATTTGGGAATAATGGTTTATATTTTCCTAGATTGGATTAGCTAGTGTTATCTTATCAGTTATGTATGTAGAGAATTACATTACATGGTTTGTAATAATCTATGATACTTTATGATTAAGATGGCAGCTATTTACTAATTTATTTCTTACATGTATTTATCATTTCTTATCTAAGCAACTAAAAGATCCTGTTTATTGAAAATATGTCATTCTCAGAAGGTAAACTAGTATTAGTATTCAAGTGTATCTTGTTTATTTCTACTTGGGTGCCCTCGGGGTGTGACAAGGATCGTGGCTTTCTTGTATACTTAGTTTCTCCTAGGTAGGTAGGCCATAGTATCATGTTTCTTTAACCCCGGTGAGAAGGCATAAATCTCTATCCTACTTTGGATTATAGATCATCCAAGCTTGTAATGTGCATATGATTGATTGTTGCATTGCATATGATTGATAATTATACTTGTTTGTTATTGGTTGATGTGTGGTTTGGTCAGGTTATCTCACCGAACCCATGGTTCGCTCACCCCCCAATAGTTTTTGTACAGGATTAATACTAGCTGAGATTATGCTAGGAATGTGTGATGAGAGCTTCTCTAACGAACTCTATTGAAGATAGAGATATAGGATATGGTAAACTTAGAATGTAAATTAGATAAATTTTATAATAATTGAAATTTGTAAGTTGTAGTTTGAAACCCATTTTCACCATTTGGTAGGAGATACCGATTCTTTGTGATCTTAGTAGAAATTGGAAAATCAGATTCCATAGTTGAATTCCTATAATATAATATATCATTTATATGAAAAATATTGATAAATAAATGGAGTCTTGTACACTCTGACTTACAAGATGGCTCTCATATTACGGGTACACACGTGATATGATAGCTTTAGCTTAATCCTACTAAGCCCCTTATTTGAGTCGTGACAACTATCATACACTTGTCCCACCAATTGTGTAATAGCGAATGCAATGTGACTTAACATATGAAGCGCATGCATAAATTCTTAATTAAAGTCTAGTTGTTATATTTTAATTTCTTTCAAGTGAGCAACCAATTTCAAACAGTTCAATGTAATAATACACATACAACTTTATTACAAGCAATTCATGCTTCAATATGCTTAATATTCTTTCAACATATTATCATAAAATTTCCATTTTATCTTGCATAAACTCTAATGCAACTAAATTTACAAGTACAATCATAAGTATGAGAAATAAAGGGAAGTAGACTCACTCAGCCTTGATGACATTTTTTCCTGATGGATGAGTCGATCGAGAATTCCACTAATCGTAATAATCTTCTAGATACGTACACTCCTCCTTGAGATCATCTAATCAAGAAGAATACCCTTAATGAGTATTTCTAGTTGATTCTATGGTACTTTTCAAAAACTATGTCATAAGATCGTTAAAATTCGTATAGAGAGTAATTCCAACTTGTAATGGCTATAACTTGGTCATTTTAACTTGGAATTGCGCATATAATATACCATTTTCTATCTATTCAAAAAGATCTACCCAATTCTAAAACTATTTTCATCGAACTAAGTCGTTTGAGCTCCGAAATAGTAGTGATCAGATTCACCACGAATTTTACAAAACTTACTTTCCTCTTTTAAAAAAACTTGAATCAAAGAGATAGAAATTATAATTGTTTGTAAGACCTTTGAAACATATATATATATATATATAATATTCATTTACTCATGTTAAATGCATGAAATTAATGAAGTTTTCTCAACCATGAATTTTTGGTAAAGTAAAGTCTTCTAAAAAAACTTTGGAAAAGTAGAACTTTTGAAAATTTCTTTTTAACTAGGAACTTTCTCAAGTTATTTTGAATGAGTATTTTCTTTTCCTTAATTCTATTTCCTTAGTCTTTTTAAATTTCAAAAGAATGATTTTCATTTTCTAAGTTTCTTATAGCTTGGTTTCTAATACTTTTTGAAAGTAGTAATAATTCTATATTTAGAGAAATGATTTCCTAAGTCGTTCCTTAATCTTATTTCTTAAGATCATTCTAAAGGAAATTTCTTGGTGTTTGTCAAACTAGTCTATTTGAAATTCAAAGTATTGATGAAAAGTGAAATTTAGTAAAACTTTTGTTTAATCAAGAATCCCTTTCCATTTTTATGACTTTGTAAAGTGTATGTATGAATTGTAAAACAATTCCTATGTTCTTAAAATTTATAATGAAATCCTTTACTTCCTTCATAACAACATTTATTTTTAGGGAATAACTTCTATTTTAAGAAAACTTTTCCTTCTTTATCTTGTCGAGACAAAATCAATATGTTCATGCATAATCATGAATATGAAATCATAGAATTATGAAAACAAAAGAAAGACATAATGGGTAATAAAATAAGCAAGTAAAGAAATATGTCAAGTATTAGGAACCTTAGCTTCATCAAGGTATCCCGAGACTAAGAATGGACTAGTCCCAAAAGAAAAATAAGAAAAGAAAGCAAAAATTATTTTGACTTGATGAGGACAAGTTTAAGACTAGAGACTAGTCTTAAGATAACATGAAATAAATAAATTGCGTTACTAGGAAGTAAAAAAATAACAATGAGCTTATATGCTTTAGAGATTATATATAAGTACATAATTATATCTAGTTACATATATATAAGAGATTAACATAAAATCAATAATAATATGAGCAAAAGTAAAATAACAACATAAAAATACATAAATATATTTTCATGAACAAGAACAATATATGAACATAGTGTAGCTTCCATAACATTAAGTTTATGAAACTCACACCATGGTCATGTAAAGTTACATGACATGGTAAGAGAAATTGAAAGAGAATTTTTACCTAAAGTGTTTATAGAAGAAGAAGAAGTTTGTGGAGAAAATTTTAGAGAGTTTTGGGATAGTAATTGAGAGGGGAATTGAAGAGAGTTTTGGGAGTGAAATTTTGTGAGTAGAAGATGTGTAAATGAAGTGAAAGAGGAGAGGGGTATTTATAGGAAAATGGAGAGTGATTTTTTAGTGGTTTAATTAAAGAAAAAATTGAAAATAAATAAGAGGAAGAGACAGATGAGATGCGCCAGCAATGTAGGGTGAAGGGGAAGAGAGATGATATTTTATGTATTTTTGTATATTAAAAGTAATAATATTATAAGGTAGATGTGATATAAAGTTATGAGAAAAATAAAAAGTAAAGATAATAGGTGTATAGAGTATAAAAATAGGTATTAGAAAAAGCAAAGATAAATGAATAGTGTAGAATAGTAATGAGCAGTGTAATGTAAAGTAGATGTGACTAGTAAAATACCTATAGTAAGAAAATACACGTATAATTGCGATATCTATTGTTAGTTACCAAAAAATTACGAAATTGATATTTTTGAAATCCTTATATTAAATCGGTCCTAACAGTGTCATCAGAATATTTTTCCTATTCCAAGTTCTGGACATGCTTTTCGAGAATTGATCCCGATTGGGTTCAAAGGACACTCGAAATTCGTAAATCTAATATTTTTACGTTTCCTCATATTATTACGAACTATTATCACTAATTATTTCAACTTCATTTACTGGGGCTAAAGAATACGATAATGCAGGTTATAACTTCTAAGGTTTGTACTAGTCTTTTATTGACCTTTAGGGTTTCCGATTAACTTTTAATTCTAAGATTAAACTTAAAATTAACCGAAATTTTAGGGGTTTACAATAACTCTATCAAGGCTCTGATTAAGCTTTGATAATAACTTCTGTTGCACCAAGTTTTTGTTTTAACAGACTTAAACAATCCTTGATAAGACAAGTTTAACCATCGAGCTTGCATAGAGAGAAGTTTTCTTTACTTCTCAATTTCTTTTAAATCTTTCTTTAAATAAAATTTGTTTTGATAATTGAATCCCTTTTCTATTTATATTGTTTAAACATTGAGAACAATGTTTGTCTTAAGTGTGGGACAGGGTTAAGCAAGATGAATGGGTCTAATAAATGAATTAATTGCATGAATTGTTTTAATATAGAGTATGTACTGATATAGATCAATTTTCCCATGCAAATTCATAAGAACTCAATGAAATGGTTAAAATTTGAAAAAAATTCAAAATTCAAAAATCACTCAGCTAAATGATTTATGAAGTTGTCTTGAAACTGAACAATTTTTACTTTGTTTAAATCAATTGATAGTATTTGTATGATGTAGTATTACTTATCATTTAGTCTAGAATTTTAGAGTTGGAATTAGCTTAAGGTACTTAGTAAGGTTACTCAATTTTTTTATAAAAGCATAAATGATTTGTATATTTTCTAATTTAGTCATTTTGAGATCTGTTTTAATCTTTGGTGAATGTTCAAATTATGATCATAAATTGATAACTTTTCCTTGTGCGTTATAATTAAAAACAAAACAAAAATTAAATATAAAACATGTGCTTAGTTAAATGGGCTTAGTTTGGTCCTTTAGAAGAGCAACTCTTATCCTCTCTTTCAATTTCAAAAGCCATAAAAAAAAAGCGAAAAAGATGCGGGCAACACCCTGTCCAGAGGCAAACCCTGTCCCTCTGAAGCTTCAAATATTCAATAGAGTTAAGGAATATAAAACATAAACAAGGGAAAAGATTCAGGGGATAAATTGATGTATATGCATTTACTTTAGATTACTCTGCTTAGAGAAATGATTAAAAGACTACATACTTTTTTGTATAAGGGGATAAAAGCTGACTGAGTTTCTTCTTACTCTGATTGATCTTCTGAACAATTTTTGCTTTAGATTTCTTTATTAAATAATGAGGGTAAAAGCTAATTTACATAGATAGGCCACTTGATTTATGAAAAAGTAACTTTATTTCAGTCAGTAAAGATGATTGAATTCTTCATAATGCTGAGATGATTTGCGCTTAAATTATTCAAGTCAAATAAACCATTCTTATTTGTTTCTTGATAAGCCTTGTGATCTTTAAATTTTTTTTTTTTAATTTTTACTTGAGGACAAGAAAATGCTTAAGTGTGGGGAATTTGATAAGTCATTTTTACTTTATATTTTCATTGGATTTTGAGCTCATTTTACTAAGAATTTCAGATAAAATCTTGTAAAACTTATGTTTTTAATAAATAATGTTGTTTTGAAGCTCTTACAATCCAATGAGGAATAATCAAAGTATTTTAAATCAGATTTGAAGCAACAACAACAAGTAAAGTCAAGATTGTAGAAGTCGAGTCCTGTAAAGTCACAACCGAGGCTAAATAATGAAAGAAAAACAACGAAAATTGGTCTACCGAGCCTTAACTGTGAACCCTTGACTTTAGTCGAAGTGATGGAGCATCATTCTAGAGAAAATACACTATCGAGTCTCAAATCTCAACCCTCGACAAGTACTTTTACAGACCAATTCTTCATCAAGATTGCCTCGAGCCTCAGCAATACGAACCTTGACTTTCTCAATTTTACCCTCAATAGAGCAATGGAAAAAATGCACGATTTACCTTAGCAATTCCTGAAGTCAAACCTGATTTTGCTTTATACAAGCCTCAACCAACAGATCACTCGACAAGTGTTTTCACAGATCATATGCACGTGTGAAAAATTATCACAATTTCTATTAGAAAGAATCTGCCACGTGTTAATAAAGTAGGTCATGCTTTCTGTGCCCAGTAGCCTATAAATATACGGGCAAGTACGTGTTGTAAAGTATGTACCAATAGTGTAAATCAGCATGTTAACGTAGATTAGTTTTTTAAAGGATTCTTGGGTGAAAGAATTCCTTTTTCTTACTTGAGAATTTCTTATGTTTTCTGGGTAAAATAAATTTAACCCGATGTTTGTAATTTCTATGAATTTCTAAGCAATTAATTGATTAATCTTTCTAATCTAATTTATTTCTTCTAATTCGCACTTATTTTGATAAATCCATGGAGAAGTAAACTCCTCCAACTTAGGGGTAATTAGTTGATTTAGTTGATTTCAAATGTGCTTTCAAGTTAATTTGATTGGGTATTTGTAATTAGTGACCTGAACTTATACTTATGGTTTTTAAAGGAGTGGTGCACTCTTTTAGATCCATAATTGATTACAACTAGATAGATCAAGAGATCAATCAATTGAATAAATTTGTGGTTGTTAATGGAGTCAATCCTAACTACCTTTTACCGAGGAACGAGTGAAGACTTTCTGTCACTCGTTTTAAAAAATTCATTGAGTTGTTTTTTTTTTTTTCGAAACAATGGATTCCTATTCTTTATGCAAGTTTAATTGGAATTTCATATTACTAGTTTCAACTAGATCTAGAAATACTAACTTCGAGAGAAGCTTTAGTTTAAATTAGAGAATCCAGTGGTATAAACACACAATTCAATCGGCTTTTATGAAGTTCATTGTCTTTAAGAAATCATTCTGATAAAGAATTGATGAAGTAACTTTAAGCTGCTGTTTCATAGAAGTTACAGGCTTATTTCTTATTTTGCCCATTAAACGTTTGTGAATACTCCTAACTTAGGATAGATTTTTTTTTTCTTTATGATTTTCTAAACCTTTCTTCGGAACCATTCTCTTGGGACAGACCTAAATCACTATCTATGCAACATCTGATGGGTGCACTTGCCCTGTGAGACCGTAGTTATTGAAAATGATTTATAAAACATTTATAAATTTGAAAAACTCGGTCAATGATCAGTATGAACTCAATAGAAAACAACACCAAGCAAGTAGTATCTAATATTTTTCACAATCCTTTCCCATTTGGTATGCTTTAGTCCCTTTTTCCACAAAACAAACATTTCCTTCAATGACTTTGGCCTTCCAACTAAGGAAAACTCATCGCATAAAACTCTAAGTCTTAAACGGTGATTCGTAAAGGTCACTGAATCGTTGGGCCTCCAGACTTGCTTCTCCTAAGGTCATTTATTCACAAAAAGAAAAGGACTCAGAAAAATTATTCTACCCATGCTAAACCTATGTAAGTCTTCCTTTTTTCCATTCTACTAATTCTTCTTAAGTCCATTTCTACTGTTATGATTTTAAATTCTTAACCTAGCTCTGATACCAACATAAAATGTCATGTCCCAAAGGTACCCTAAATGCTATAGTCCGCCACACTTAATATTAAAACTTAAGTATGATAGCCATCGTCATCCTAAAAGCTTCGATATCGAGTGTAAAGTGTACCTTCACAATCATAGAAGACAAATATTTGAAACAAGTTGTTTAAGAAGATATTCATAATAGCAATTAAGAATGGAAATCGTAACAAAAGCATCTTAAATACAAAGCATAGGGAGTCTTAAAAATATCAAAGAGACATTCCCCTATCAAAATATAGTCCGTCATAGTTTAACCAAAATAATTACACCGGAGTTTTACTTAGAAGTCCAAATCTACTTCTAGTCCTTGACTTCATCCAAAAGCTCCTGAATCTAAAAGGGTAGTACCTGGGAGAAATAGTCTTGAGGCTTCAACCATAAATATGGGTGTTGCAAAAGGTATATAAGAGGGGGTAAGCTTACTTGTTTAGTGAGAATTATTTTCCACAATAAAGTACTTGGACAACCAATCATCAAACAAGTTATTTAGTCAAGCATATGAAATGCAACAAACACATGAGCATATAGTACATATGATTTTCTATGAATCATAAGTTGTATGGATTTATGCCTGCCATTCGGGGTTAGGTGTTTTAAGCCATGAAGACTGCTTTTCCCAAATATGGTTTTTGTAGTTTTATGCAAGCCACTACTAGCCGCTAAAAATATGGTTTTGTAGTTTTATGCAAGCTACAAGTATCAAAGAACCTATTTTTAAGGTTGATAATTCTTTTATGCCATATTTTCTTAAAAGTTCATTTAAATGGTTTGTACCAACACCTTGAGAAATATTAAGAACCAAACCATTTTTCTAAACTAAACTTAAAAGTAACTCTTAGTTAAGAACCTACTTAGAAAATAAAATTAGTAGAATCAAGTATTTAAAATGTAAAATTTATCTTTTTATGAAGTTTAGAAAATATGAAGATAATAGTCATAATAGAA
The DNA here is from genome assembly GCA_024138025.1 of Combretum micranthum. Classification (NCBI taxonomy): domain Eukaryota; kingdom Viridiplantae; phylum Streptophyta; class Magnoliopsida; order Myrtales; family Combretaceae; genus Combretum; species Combretum micranthum. The sequence goes on along the minus strand of JAMXBD010002677.1, from coordinate 119,284 downwards.
AAGCCCTCATTTGTAATAACTTACAATTTTAGTTACCTTCCAATAAGTTGAAGAAAAGTTTTGCAAACTTCATTTTTCCAACTTCTAGAATGAGTTGTTTTATAGAAAATCATTATTGAGACAACACCACTAGAATCATGCATGTAATGTGAGTTTATATATATATATATATATATATACAAGGTTTTTTCAACTATATAAATATCTGTATGATTACTATAGAATTTTTGGATAAAATAGAAGTTAGAGAATTACAATTTGAAAGCTGGAAATTCGTGTCATTTTAGTACCATACCTTTTTGGAACTCAAATTGCTTTTGTATGTGGGATTAATATGGGAATTATGTGTATGGTTTTTTTATGTGTGATCAATGAATGTATCAAAACTCGATTGGTTGATTAATATAAATTGTTTCTATGTATCATGCCATGTGTGCAAATATTGATTGATCACCTTAAATGAATTAATTGCGGATTGGGAATTCCTTATAACTAAATTGATCATGCATATTACTTAGAATATCATGTTCGCACTTTGCTATTACTCAGTATGGGACCGGAATGGTATGTTGCCTAGTTACATCTTGAGAAATTAAGACATTCAGGGAATACGACCTCATCGTATAGCTGAGTAAGATCAATCGCTTTGGGTAAGGAAAACCCACGGACTAGTAGCACGGTTGATTGAAACCCCACTATGCGTGTAAATTTCGAGGTCATTGGACCCCATTAGTCGTTATACCCATTCAAATCATTCCCTAATCCCAAATGGAGTGTAATCCCATGATTTTAGATAACCTGAATATGATAATTAAAAAATCAAAACATAGAATCTTGAAGAACTTCGAGAAAAAGTCATAAAGACCACTCCCGATTTTTCAACGATTTAATAACATTAAAGTATAAACAAATTCTATTATAATTAGAAGAATTCGAATCCTTACAGATAAAATTTTGAGCACAAAATATAACTTCCATAATCATAACTAATTAATAATCATGATGAATAAATTTCTAGGCAATAAAAGACAATATTTCGCAACACAAGAAAGAAATTCTACAAGTGATTATAAATAGCCTAAGATTACACATATAAGAAGAAACAATTAATTTTAAAAGCCTATTGGTTAGAAAACGATAATCTAGAAAATGATCACTAAAGTTCAAAAATATATGATAGGATTAAAAGAAAATCAATATTTATAAATCTAAACCTTAGATAAAAATATATGTGCATATACAAGATATATACTAAAGAAATATTTTCAAAAAAGAATATAACCATAATAGTATGATTAACATATAAATATGATAGTAAATTAGAATCCTAAATATATGATAGATATTGGATTTAAGACCCGATTAGACCTTAGTTAGAAACTTTAGAATATTGTGAACCTATTTATGATCTAAAAACCTTAAGAATCTAAATAAATAAATGCATTAAAAAGACACCAAAGAAAGATTTTGTAATCTAAGTCAAGAACCAAGAATAAAGTATATATGTATAAATAAATAAATGGCTTTAAATTTTAAATGCTTTAAAAAGCTAATAATTCATGGTATGTGTATAATAAGAATAACCTATTAAAGATAAAACATTAGGGATATAAATATCCAATGAAGAGCTATAAACATACCTACAATTAATTATTTAGACTTCAAATAAAAATTTAGGCCATACCATAATTTTAGTTAGAAAATTTATAGTCTGTAGATACCAATCTTATATTTTGACCTATTGGACCCTAAAACCTTAATCGCGTAGAACAAAGCTTTAGAAATACTAAATTGCGTAAATTTTAAACTCAAAATTTGAAACTCAACAATATTTTGAAAATATTTTAGGACCTTAAATAAATTGTTGGAAAAAAAATTCTCATATAACTAACATAAATATACGCATAGGAGATAGTTTTTTATGAAATTAGCTAGATATTTGAATTTATTAATATTTTCTCAAATGTTGTTATAAGTCACGGTGAAAATTGGAAACACTTGGCCAGCCCAAAATTGCTCCAAGTCTCTCCACCATATGTAGCTAGCTTAAGGGAGTAATGAATGGTCCATAAAGAATACACATCACTAACAAATTACTTGGACCCAATTCCACCATGAAGCCTTGTTTAAGAAGTAGCTTGCACATGAGGTTAGAATTTAAACACTTAACTAGCCTAAATTTGCTACAAGTCTCTCCACCATGTAAGCTAGTTTAAGAGAGTAGAAAAGAGTATATGAGGTCAATTTTAAGACACATCAACCAATGAAAATGCACTAAACAAAAACCCCTAATTAATGCAAACTTGTTGAATTACTTAAAGGGACTTGTAGAACGAGTAAACAAAGATTACTCTTCCTCTTTCGTAAAACAACAACAACAACATAATTTATTAAATAAAATAAATAATTAAAGCCTAAACTAGTCAAACCTTCCTTCATAAGTTATTTTGACTCCTATAAATAATAGACAAACCAACAAAGCAAGTCCCTCTCTTCTAAAACCTTAAACCATGAAATACACACATACACCATTAAATTTACAACTTAAATTCTTCTAACACCATATGCCCCTATTTTGAACTTCCATAAAAAAAATATAAACCAATCAAAGCTTTATCTTCTCTCTTGCAACTCCACCAAAATTAACATCAACAACTCAACAATCAATAAGACAAGGGTCTTGGTTTATATAGGAAGGAGAATTTATCATCTTCCTCTCTAGGCCATCAAGGTAATGTCTAAACCTATTCTACAAATTTACAATCTTCTTCATGTGTAGAAATTAGGAAACTTAAAGGCATAGAATTGTCATAGAAATTCTACATGAATAGCCTCCTTCATTATGTTAATATTAAAATGAATGAGAATAATAGGTGATAATCATTTTGATTAAGTTAGAATACCATATCTATTAAAGAAACTATGAAGAAATTAAACTTAGATTTTAGAAAACCCTAGATTCTATTTTGTTGTCACTATAAGGCTATGACTCTAAAAACTTAATACATGACTTAGTTTAGTTCAAAGGAATTAGTAGAATATGCCTATAATGCTCTCTAGATAATAAAACTCAACCAACATAAACCCTAAGATGTCTATAAATATATATATATATATATACCATATGATGCATGAAATTATAATAAAGAAACTTGTCATTAGGTATATTAAAAGTATGATAACAATGAAGGATTTTTGAAGGTTAGAATTAAACTTGAGAGATAAACTATAATTTGGAATACAAAATAATACTTAGATGAATTTAAAAGATCATTGGAACCATATATTAATAATTGAAATTTAGATAAGACCCTAAATAATAGAAATTCTAACCTACATAAAAAATAGGGTTGACAAAATAAACAATAAAAGAAAATTTGTTATCACTAAAGATATTAATGGACAATATAAATTAAAAATAATAAAACTCATTACCAATGATAAAACTTAATAATGACAATAGGAAACAAAATATATATATATATATATAATATAGGAAAGTCTTACACCAACTATAGGAATTTATAAGAGTAGGAGGAATATAAATTAACAAGTAAATAAGTTAAGTAACTAGTATAATATGCAAAAAGCTTTTTAACACCTATTTACAACAACAAAATATAAGTTAAAATAAGTAATATAAGCCTACTTAAAGATTTTACACTAAAAACATGAATTTAAAATTATTTAGGTCACTTTTTAGTAAGAAATAATTATCTATACGAATTTTGTAAAAAATAATGTATTTCATAAACTTTAAAAATGACTAATTATAGGCTACTATCGGAATAGAAATAATAAAACATTATAAACATTAGAGATTAAAAAAAAAAAAGATCCTTAAAGGATATAACAAAATTGAGTTATTAGAAAGCTTCTATAACAAATTTTAGAATTAGTAAAATCACTTAACTCACTTAATAATTTAAAAATAAGTAATTGATGTCTTAAAAAAAATAGTAGCTATGTCTAAAATATAAAACAAAGTATATAGAAAAACAAATAAGGTAGACAAACAAAGTAAATAATAATTAAGAACCTTAGTTGTTTTTACCTACATTAGAAAAAGCAAAAATTTAAATAACCTATATTGGTAAAAACACTTCCTTAATATAAGTACAAATAAGATCAAGAGAAGCAAAACGAAAATAAAATTATAACATAAGTTTCATCCAAGATGATCAAGACACTTAAAAATGAATTTAATCACTAAAGCTTAGTAGTAGATACATAAAACAAAGCAATAGACATGAAGTAAGAATTAAAAATATAAAACTGAATAATAGATATCATAGTATGAACATTTCGAATCCATAGTCATATAAGGAAAAATATACAAAATAAAAGAATAAACTAGAAAATGAAAGAGTATGTCCAATAAGCTTTACACACCCATTTATTTGTTAAAATCAAAGTTAAAATAAATAAAAGATCTAGGTTAAGATTATGCTATTGAAATTGGTATTTGAAATCATTTAAGACACTTTTCCTAAGAAAAACGAGTTTATACAAATTTTATAACTATCGAAAGAAACTAAGCCCTTATAACCTTAAAACCCATATTTAAATGAAAATTAGGATTAAGATGATATAGGTTGAGTTTAGAGACAAAAGGGCACAACCGAGATTTTATGCAAATATTAGTATAGTAATAAGTATCTTTTATCTCATTTATAGGAGAAACACATCAATCTTTGGAATTTCCAGTAGATTACTACGACTTAGCAAGGATACCAAGTGAGTAACTTTGACCTTATCACATTGTTTGTGCTTGTAGCATAGTTGCATATGTAATAATATACTAATATGTTATGTATGTGGGGTTGGGTATATCGCATGGTGCTTGGTGTATGATTGGTTGCCAAAACACCATATTGATAGTAACAATTACATTGTATGATAATTAATGTATGAAGCATGTTAAGGTTTGTCTGTGAATTGTATGGACACTTAAGAACCTAACCTAATACTATTCGACTATCTATTGAATTGGTCATGCATTGCATAACTTGCATATACTGCATAAAAAAAGTTTGACAACCCATTCGTATTAGTATTTCGGATCTCGGTTAATGCTTGGTTTTTCTAGATATAAATTTCCTAGTCTTCCAAGATTATCTTGTTCTGTTCAGTTCCATGGGAACTATTGGCAAAAGAAGGAACGCCGCCCGGTATCAGCTTGAAATGACTAATACTTAATGGAGTCTCTTTGTTCCGAAAGGAAATTGAGTGAAGAAAATATATCTAATGAAGTGATAAATAAAGTAAGTACTGCTATTCCTATGGTTCTCTGTTTCTCCTGGGGGGGGTCATAAGGATGTGATCCTTGACTAGGTTCCTTCAACCCTGATGTGAGGGCATAAATCTACATCCTGTTTATTCCGGTTCTCCAAACTTATAATTGAGCATATGTTTGATTGATACATTACACTTGCTTGATAATAAACTTGTTTGTTATTGCTTGATGTGTGGTTTGGGTCAAGTTATCTCGCTGAGCCGTGGTTTCGCTCACCCCTCAACAGTTTTTGTGCAGGGCTAATGCTTGCTAGGAATAGGCTAGGAGTGTGAAGAGTGATTTCCCTATCAGACTTTCATGAGTTAGAAAGATAGATTGCAATGAACTTAGAATGCAAATTTGATATAAGCATGTGAGATTTTGTATTTTATAGGTTGAAACCTAATTTTTATTATTTGGTAGGGGATACCGATTCTCTGCGATCTTGGCTAGATGTTCATAATTGAGTTTCAATAATAATAGTATATGTATATGTATAACTAATGTTAACAAGTGAATAGAGTCTTGTAATCTCTGGCTTGCAAGACAACTTCTATATTGCTAGTGCACATGTAATATGACAACTTCAGGATAATCCTACTAGACCCCTATTAGGGTCATGACATGGAGGGTGCAGATCCATTTTATATACGAATCCGGATAGTCGTATATATTGTTTGATCATATAGTTATTGCATTTCATATCCTTGCTAATGGACTTATTTGATTGTTTTGTTATGAGTACTTTTGCATAAGGAATATCTTACTGAGCTCGTTATGCTTACCTACCAATAGATTTTTTATTTTGCAGGATTATTTTTTTGCACCCAAGACCACCTTGACCGTCTGGGTAGTACTTATGCTTATAACAAGCTTTTTGGGGAATTCTATTTGAAGATTTTAGATTAGATTTCCTTTAAATCTTCTAGTTATAGTTATATGTTTAAGTGAGACTATAATATTTTGGAGATTTATCGATAGAATGCCTCAATGATATTGTAAGGATATGAACCTTTAAGATGAATATGAATGTTTAAGTATTCTTCTTGATTGCCAAATTTTTACTATCTTAACAACATATCCCACTGGTGTCTCATTGTTGTGAAAGTACACCTTGCATATGGTGTTGAAGCTTTTGCATGACTAAGGAACGTCATTCCTAAGCTTTAATATCATACGCAGTGGACTATCACGTTTATGGTATCTTTTGGGATATGACAGTTTAAGTTGGTATCAGAGCATCAAGATTAGGGAAGAAAACAATATATTTAGAAGTAGAAGTCGTAGAAGCAAGATGAGTTTAGAAATAAACCATAAGAGTGTTAGGAAGATTCTTGTGGATTAATGAATAGATAGATAATGTTAGTCAAAGAAAAGATGGGTAGTTTTCACCTTAAGATAGAGGAACCTCTAGTAGAGTATAGAAAAAGCCTAAGGGTTTTAGGTGTAGACATCACCTTGTCTAATAGGACAAAAAAATTTGAGAAATCCTTGTATATTATACAAGAAAATAATTTATAGAGAAGGATAGAAGTGTCATGTAATGTAAAATAAGAGGTTAATATAGTAAAAAATCTAAGTTTATTTGTATTTTGATCACATGACAAACATATGACGAAAGATGGAAATTTTACATTGAACACCAGCTTCAATGTCAATAGTATAGGATCAAGCATTGCCGACGTACGTGTTCTGTGGCTCTATTGTCACGCCTCAAAAGGGGGCCTGGTAGGATTAATCTAAAGCTATCGTAACACGTGTGGACCAGTAATATGAGAGCTGTCTTGTAAGTCAGAGTGTACAAAACTCTATTTATTTATCAATGTCTATGATATATTATATTACTGATTCAACTATGGAATCCGATTGTCAACCTACCAAATCGCAGAGAATCATATCCCCTACCAAATAATGAATTGAGTTCTAGCTTACAAAATATAAATCTCATTTTTTATACAGATTATAAATTTTACATTCTAAGTTCAGTGCCACTTATATATCTAGCTTCACTATAACTGATGGAGAACCACTCTTCACACATTCCTATCCTAATACCAGTTAGCATTATACCTGCACAGAAACTGTTGGGGAGTGAGCAGAACAAAAGGCTCAATGAGTTCATCCCTCAGTACTACTGGTCACATAAGTTATCAAACATTAATTATACATTCATGCAAATCTATCTACACACAATATGAATGCGTACGTGATAAATGCAAGCAACACATCTATGGAAGTCCAAATCCATAGACGATGTAGATTTACCTGTCTATATTTCAATTGCCTCCCATACTTACTCGCATGGGACACCTCGCCTTACTTGCACGAGGCTATCTGTGGTAGCGTCCATCTAGACTTACCCGATGCTTAAAAGCCATTGGTAACAGTAAATATTTCCCAAGTGTTCATGTGATCTACGCTGGTTAATATTTAAATATATATAATGCCAATTATTGGCGAATTTCACTAACCATCACCAATTTATGGTGAATCGAGCAAGTAGACCTCGACTCAAGTAACATCTATTACCAATAAAATCCATCACCCAATAAGGGTGAATCTGGTGGATAGACCCCAACTCAGGTAACATCTATCACTACGTGACTAGTGGATCCCAAATCAGGCAACATCCACTATCACAACAATACTAAAAAATGTCCATGTTTATCTCATAAACTCTTTTAGTAAACTTCGTCCTTTTCAAAGGATATAAAAGTAACCTGGAATATTCCAAGTTAGATTTCTTTAATAATACATTTCAAAATACTTCTGATTTCAAATTCGGGACATTTCCTATAAGGGGGTCAAGCACATGCGGAGAGTATATCCAATTAGTTTGTAGAATTATTATCTTTATCCATTTATTAAGGTAATCATGTAGATGATAGTACTCACATCAGCCATTTCACATACAAGCAATCAACATAACAACAAGCAATAGCAATCATAAGCAAATAGTAGATCATCAGAATTCCCTCACCTAAGTATTCTTGATTACTTGATATGTCCTTGGAAAGTACTCAGGGTTTAGAATGTAGACTTTAATATTTCCTATGGAATGAAGTAACAGATATTTATCATTATACGTATTATTTGTATAATGACTCCGATTGTACTTATTTATGTTCTATTCAAAATTTACTAATCCTGATTTAATTTTCATACTTAATTAGGAGTTTCTAAATTTTATAAAAGCTATATTTTTTCCAGCAAAGTCATGAAATTTGTAGCAATACATTTATGCAAGAAAAGTTTTCCTATATTTCTTAAACGTTAGTTTTTAGCTGTATAAACTTTAACTGTGTCTATTATATTCCTTTTAGCTCTATTTTCAATATATGAATAATTAATTTGATGTTCATCAAGTTTTTTTTCCCTTTATTATGACTTTAAAAAATTCAAGTTAGAGGGTTTTCCTCATAGAAAGTGGTTTAAATGATTCTGAATGCCTGTTTTTATCATGTAATCTTTAACTAAGTCTATAATATTCATTTTAACTTAGTTTTTCATATATAAATAAGCGTTGGAAATTATAGACTTAGTTTTTCATATATAAATAAGCGTTGGAAAATTTATTTTGAATATTATATTATATTTAGCTTAATTTTGTAAATTCTATTTACTCTATGATTGTCGGTAGATGTCATAGAATATTTTAAATCTTATTTTGCTTAATATTTTAATTATTAAACTTTTATTGCTTATGTGGTCCTTTTAGTATGTCTACCTTAAGATAGTTGATATTAACTATCTATTATTTAGTTTCATTTTTCTTTTCTTGATTTTAATTAATATTTTAATTTTTTTTATTTAAGACTTTTTCTTTATTCCTAATTTATTTAAGTTTTACATCCGTTAGTGTCCGTATTGATAAAATTTTTATTTGTTATTTCTTCATTTGTCAATTTATATTTGTCTGTGTAAATTGGAATTTCTATTATTTATAAGGTTAATTCTATTATTTAATTACTGATTTATTTTTCTAATATATCATAGGTTGTTAGAGCTAGACATATATCAAATGTATATTAAAATTAATTAAAATATTTATTTATATATATATATATTTTACCCAGACATATCACCATAATATTGTGAGATATAACCCTAAAAAGTCTGATTTGGTTTTTTGTTAAATGTTAAGAAGAATTAGAGTTTTAAAGTCAACACTAGGGTTGCAGGGGCGATGCTAACAAGAGGGATGAGTTTGTTTTGCAATTTTTCTTAGCTTTAAGAGATGATTCATGTTATATTTGTAAAGGTGGATCTCTTATTATGTTTCTAAGGTTTCTTTTTGTAAATTTTTCTCTTCGAAAACCATATCTTGGACATATTTAACTATATGTTAGATTAATATTGATTATGATATATGTACATCAATTTCTATTTCCCACATGAACCGAATTATAAGTTTCTTGTCTTATTGTACTAGTTAGTTTTCTAGATATTCAACACTAAATGTAATATATTCCTAATATAGAATATGGGTGATTTAAGTTTATCAAATCATAAAATCAGTTATCCCATATACTTATAGAGTATCGAACATGGGGGTTCCATATTTAGTTCATGTATTGTCTTAAAATATATCATGATTACTTATAGACCCTAGGGTTATCGAATATAACATGCTCCATAGACAATTTTTCTTATTGAATTTCCTTGCATCTAAACAATAATGAAATATACAAGCTAGAGAATGGAGTAGTTATTACCTTGTTTATATTGGAAATAAAGTGACAAATTCTTCTTTTCTTAAAGTGGATCGAACCTAGAATTTTAGGGGACAAAAATATTAAATATTGATTCTAGAAATATATTAGATATATTGAGACTTTTCTTACCTTGAAGCTTATTTTCCTTATCTTGAGTTGTTTGAGTTAAATGATTGTCCTTGTGGTTGGGTTTATAATGGAGGAAAAGTAGTATAAGGTAATTAGCTTAATGTGTTTGTTTTGGTCTATTTCTTGTAGTAAAAATATGGTTAGCTTTTAAGGGAAAAAAATATTGTTTTTCATTGTTTTGATGTGTTTGCACGGTGGATGTTGAGATGTATAAGTGGGGTTTTGTTCCAAGTCTAACTTGTATTATGAATGGAATATATATACACTTATGGTCAAAGCCTTTTTGGTGGAGTAAATAAGTTTGTTTGCTTGTGCATTATTTGTATTTATATAGGTTATAATTGAACTATTTGTGTGCAAGTGGCATGTGTTGTTTAGTGTGAATGCTCTAAAAAAAAAAAAATTGTTCCATGTCAATTTAAGAGGACTCTAGGGATCGGTTTTGTGTTGGAAAAATTTGAGTCAACAAATGCTACTTTGTCATTTATTTAATTGAATTTGATTGGGTGTAAATTGGTTAACTTGTCAAAGTTTTTGTCTTGATCTATACCCCAATGCCTAAAGCTCTACATGTAAAGACCATGTTAAATATATTATCTCCTTTGCTTCCTGCAAGTAATGGTGAAAGAGAAATTGAATGGTTGGCTTCACAATAGTAATTGAGTCATTAAATTCATTTAATGCTTAGGGTATTAAGGAGCTCCTGTAAACCCCCAAAAATTTTCATAATCTTATAAATAATTCTAGAAATAAATATCAAAAACCCGAAAAATTCAACTTGAGATTAAAACTCTATTCTAGACTGAGTCAAATACCGGAAACGAAACCCTAAAACTCGAACCAAGTTAAAACTTAATTCCAAATGAGAACAAAAACGAGTTTCTCAATCTTGAGAAAACAGGAACCCTTGAAACGAAATATAAAAGTCTAACTACCCGTTTAATCAACGTCCGTACATCAATTAAATTACCAAACCGTCTTCTAACACCAAATCAAGACAATATATCCAATAACGATCAACAGCAAAATCTTAAAACCTTCGATAAATTTCAGAAATCACAAATTTCACAATTCTCACCAAAAGTCAAACTGAGTCAACTCAAACCCTAGACTCGATTAAACAATTCCGGAACTAAAAACTATTAAATAATCAAAATAAAATAAAATATAAATTTTCTAGCTAAAAATTCTAAAACGATTCAAGACTCGAAAATTATACGATCTTACGAATATCTCGACGAAAACAGAAATCCAAAATGGAACCCTAAAAGTCAACAAGCCTATAAACGAACCCTAGTGTTTAAGACCTGGCATCCCGCATTTTCAAACCCTAGAAAATGAAATTAAGTTAATGACCTAGAATAGTTCGTAATAACATAGAATGACATAAAAATATCAGATTCGCGAATTTCAATGACCTTCGACCCAACGGGATCGTTCTCGAAAAGCGTGTCCCGGAGCTCGAATATTAAAAATATTCCGTTTATACAATAGACTCGTAAAAATACAAGGATTCCAAAAATACAGTTTAGAATTTTTCGGTAGTTAAAAATTACAGATATCGCATTATTACGCGTATTTTTATTACTACCGTCCTTTAATTGTCTAGTCTACTATTCATAGTACTTTTCTACTATCATTACTATTCACTCTCTCTACTTTATATCTAATCACTTTACAAATGACACAATTCACACTATTCACATTTTCTTTCCCATAAAAATCTACTCATACCTTTCTTACAAAATATCACTTCTCTTACACAAAAATTAATCATAATTGTACTTTTCTCTCTCCCCCTTCATGTTGCCATCCAATCACTCTCTCGCTTCCCTCTCTTTTTATTTTTTTTTCAATTATTTAAATCACTCTTAATTCCTCTTCTCTTTCCTATAAATATCACCTCTCCCCTTCTCATTTCTTCACACCTTTCTCAAGTAAGAATTTATGCAAAATTCTCTCCAAAACACTCCTCCCCATATTCTTACAAGAACTCTCTTCTTGTAAGAAGAAACTCTCTTCTCTACCAAAATAAGTTTCTTTTCAAGCCTCATTTCTTACCACTACCAAAAGCCTTCAAGCAATCCTTCTTTTCTTCTTATTTCCTATAAATATCACATCTCCCCTTCTCATTTCTTCACACCTTTCTCAAGTAGAGAATTTATGCAAAATTCTCTCCAAAACACTCCTCCCCATATTCTTACAATAACTCTCTTCTTGTAAGAAGAAACTCTCTTCTTCTACCAAAATAAGTTTCTTTTCAAGCCTCATTTCTTACCACTACCAAAAGCCTTCAAGCAATCCTTCTTTTCTTCTATTTTCCTATAAATATCACATCTCCCCTTCTCATTTCTTCACACCTTTCTCAAGTAGAGAATTTATGCAAAATTCTCTCTAAAACACTCCTCCCCATATTCTTACAAGAACTCTCTTCTTGTAAGAAGAAACTCTCTTCTTCTACCAAAATAAGTTTCTTTTCAAGCCTCATTTCTTACCACTACCAAAAGCCTTCAAGCAATCCTTCTTTTCTTCTTACCCATTTAGGTAATAAAGAACTCATATTCTATTCTTTTTATGTCAAGTAACCTTATATGGTTTTGATGTTGTTTCTTAGTTGAAAAACTAAAGAAAACCACATTAAGATCATGTTTGGTTCTTGTTCATGGAACTACTTTCATATATATATATATATATATATACTTTGTCATTTATTACTTGTTTATATTTTGATCTTGCTTATATATAAATATACATATGTATATATATTTATTTAGAGCATATAAGCTCATTTGTTATTTATTATTTCAAGTTATGCAATTTATTTATTTTATGTTGATATTAAGACTAGTCTTTCTATTCTTAGACTTGTCCATATCAAGTCAAAACAATATTTTATTATTTTTCTTTAATCTTTCGGACTAGTCCATTCTTAGTCCCGGGATGCCTTGATAAAGCTAAGGCTCCAATACTTGATCGGATTCCTTGAAGAAGCTAAGGTTCCCAATGCTTGATATTTTATTTTCTCGCTCATTAATTATTTTTAGTATTTTTTTATGTTCTTTTATTTTATATGCTCATGATACTTGCATTTGCATAATGTTAATGTCTCAACTAATCTAAAAATAGAATCTTGTTTTACTAAATGAACTCAAAGCTAAGTTTCCAATTATATGATTTACCAACAAAAACATGAAGTTATTATCAACAACCTAGAAATAGAATAATACAAGTTTTCTCAAGTTTTCTTAAATAACAAAGATAGTTTTACCAAGAAAACATAAATAAATAGTTTCCTTATATTTTATGATAATCTAAGTTTTTAGAAAAATAAAATCGTTAATATCGAAAGTTTAAGACTTAAATTCTTTTCTAACTAAGGAACAAACTAGTTTTCAAAGTTAAGACAAAAATCAACTCATCAAGTTATGAACCCACTTAGGAAAAATAATGATTTTCAAATTCTAAAAGAAGGAACTAATTTCAAAGGAATATAAATCAGGTAAGATTTATAATAATGGATTTTATAAAATGATTCTTTTCAAAAGAAATGAAAGAACAAGTTTTGGAAAGCAAAATTTATATTTTAGAAATGAATATAAGAAGACAAAATTCATTTTCTAAACCATCCTAAATACAAAAATTATAAAAAGGTTTTGAACAACCTAATATACTTTTTGATAAAATAGATCTTTTATCACTAGAAACGAAATTTATGAAAAACTAAGGTTAAAAGGAAAATTTACTTGTCACGCCCCGAGGGTACCCTAAACGTGGCAGTCCGCCGTACACAATACTAAAGCCTAGGAATGACTACCTTAGTCACGCAAAGGCTTCCATATCATGTACAAGGCGTACATCACAACTAAGGGAACGCATCGGAGTAGCGCAATTTATATCGATAATAAATAAGTAACAAGGCAAAGAGAATATAGAACATAAACATATCACATTTCAATTCTTAAGGGCATATTCTTCTATTGTCTTTAAATAAAAGTACCTCACTAATCATAAAGGTTAGCACATATAAAGAACCTTACAACTTTCTTCATCGTATGATTCCATATCCTTAATCGTCCGTCCATGACTTCCTTAATGTCATGATCCTCAATTTAATCCACGAATATACCTGTTTCAATCAAATCTATAGGGGTATAAGCTACAACTTAGCTTAGTGAGATATTCCTTTTCATTCGCACCACATTTTCAAACAAGTTCATTTATTTAATCACACATATGCTATGCATACAATGAACCAATCACATGATTACACGAATATATATAGTCGTCCGGAAACCATATATAGAACGGATTTACCCCTCCGTATCAAAGGTTAGGGAATCGGGGTTGAAGGTCCTCGACCTTCTACTGCTAGTCCCCAGGTCCTCACCCACAGCGTTCGGTTGGCTCGGCTCCGAACCTAGAGTCGCTTTCCCCGAGCGATTTGGATTCTCCAGGAAGGAACATGGCCCGTGGCACCGCACGATCACAGCCAATCCAACTCTACGCGTAGGAGTAGCAGCCTTCTGAGATAGATGTGACTCGATGGATGCTATGCGTGAACGTTTTATTGTTCTTAGGTCAAACCTTATTAAGGTTTATTAGGGGCGATCAATCAATTTAGCATCAATAAACAATCGTACAAGTAAGTAAACAAAATTATTTAAACAAGCAGATCGAAGTTGCGATATTCTTAATTCTCATTTCACGCATAAACATAGAATCATATGTATAATCCCGAAATCCCCAAATATATTCGTTTTTATCTTTTCTTAGTATACTAATGCTACTACATTACAAGCACAAGCAAGGTAACGAAATTAGAAGGAATAACTCACTCGTCCATTTCGCTATCTTCTTAGTCGTAGAAATCCTCGGGTAGGGTATTTCCGTATCCTTCGTCACCTAGACAAAAGAAATACCCGGGATAAGTCTTTCATGAAATTCCTATCCTTGGAGATCTTAAACTTTACTTAAAATTGCGGTAAAATCGTGTAAGAAGAAATTCCAACTTAAAATGGCCATAACTTGCTCATTTTAACTCGGAATTTCGCATATGATATACCGTTTTCTACCTATTCGAAAAGTTCTATCCATCTCTAAACTTATCTTGGTCATAAAAGGTCATTTGGGTTCCGAAAACGTCAGGTACAGATTTAAAACGAATTTTCTAAACTTTTGCAAAAATCCATTTTCTAACTCAACTCCATTTTAAAGAAAATCTTTTGTAACAATATAAATATATATTTGATAAACACTTTGAATATATAGGCATGCTCACTTTATATGCAAAAATCCTAATGGTAGTGTCTCAACAATTTATTTCATAAAATAATTCTTTTAAACTTTAGCTTTGAAAACTTCTTTTCAAGTATTTAAAGAAATTTTATATATTTTTTTATTACAAATGAATATATTCTTATTTTATTTCCTTCATTCCTTTTTCCAAAACAAACAAATTTCTCTTTAACCCTAGTCTTTCATAAATTTCATTTCTAGTGATAAAAGGTTAATTTATCAAACTATATTAAGTTGTCAAAAACCTTTTCATAATTTGTTTATTTAAGATGATCTTAGAAAATGAGTCTTGTTTTCTTATATCTATTTCTAAAATATAAGCTTTTGCTTTCTAAAACTTGTTCTTTCATTTCTTTTGAAAAGAATCATTTTTATTGATAAAATACATTATTGCTAACCTTACTTTATATTCTTTTGAAAACAAGTTCTTTCTTTTAGAAAAAAATCATTACTTTTCCTAAGTGGGTTCTTCATGAGTTGATTTTTATATTAACTTTGAAAACTAGTTTGTTCCTTAGTTTAGAAAAGAATTTAAGTTTTCAACATTAACGATTTATTTTTCTTAAAACTTAAATTACCATGAAATATAAAGAAGATATTTATTTCTTATAAAACTATCTTCGTTATTTTAGGAAAATCTTGGGAAGCTTGTAGTGCTTTATTTTTATGTTGTTTGATAAAACTTCATCATTTTGTGACAAACCATATGATAGAAAATCTAGTTTTGAGTTCCCTTAATAAAATGAAATTCTACTTTTTAGACTTAGTTGAGACATTAACATTATGTAGATGCAAGTAACATGAGCATATAAAATAATAAGAACATAAGGAAATACTAAAAATAATTAATGGGCAAGAAAATAAAATATCAAGCATTGGAAACCTTAGCTTCATCAAGGAATCCCGATCAAGTATTGGAGCCTTAGCTTTATCAAGGCATCCCGGGACTAAGAATGGACTAGTCCCGAAAGATTTAAAGAAAATAAATAATCAAAAGGTTGTTTTGACTTGATATGGACAAGTCTAAGACTAGAAAGACTAGTCTTAATAAATAAATAAATTGCATAACTTGAATGTAAATAAATAACCAAATGAGCTTATATGCTCTAAGTAAATATATATACATAATACTAATATAAGTTAGATTAGAAGCAAATAATAACAATAATAATAACAACATAATAAAATAGGAAGCTTATGTACAAGAACAAAACATGAACATGTTGTTGCTTTTACTACTCATATGAGTTTCAAAACAACACCATAGTCATGTTAAGTTACATGACATAGGTGAATAATAGATGGAAGAAATATTACCTAAAGTGTGTAAGAGATATGGAGATGGTAAATGAAATGGGTATTATGTGAGTAGTGATATGTGGTAGATGGTTTATGTATGAGACATGATTTTTGTGAGGAATTGACTTGAGAGAGTTTTGGTAGAGAGAATTCTTGATGAGAGAATTTGTGGAGAGATTTTGAGAGAGTTTTGGTAGTGTAAAGAATTGTGTGAAAGAATGGAAGAGGAAGGGGGTATTTATAGAATTTTTGGAGTGATTTTTGGATGTAAAATAATTGAAAAAGAAAATAAATGAGAGGGAAAGGGGGATAGGCGCCGGTTTTGCTCCTTGTAGGGGAGAAATTGATTTTGTTTTATTTGTTTGTGTAATAAAGAAGTAATGTGTAAAGTTTGATGTGATTAAAGGTGTATTGGAAATGAAAAAAGTAAGAAAATAGATATGTAGGTGTAAGAAATAGGTGTAAGAAAAAGTAGAGATAGGTGAATAGTAATGAATAGTAGAAAAAGTACTATGAATAGTAGACTAGACAATTAAAGTACCGGTAGTAATAAAAATACGCGTAATAATGCGATATCTGTAATTTTTAGCTACCGAAAAATTCTAAAACTGATATTTTTGGAATCCTTGTATTTTTACGAGTCTATTGGTATAAACGGAATATTTTTAATATTCCGAGCTCCGGGACACGCTTTTCGAGAACCGATCCCGTTTGGGTCCGAAGGTCACTCGAAATTCGCGAATCTGATATTTTTATGTTACCTTACGTTATTACGAACTATTCTAGGCTATTTACTTAATTTCGTTTTCTAGGGTTTGAAAACGCGGGATTGCCGGATCTTAACTACTAGGGTTCGTTATAGGCTTGTTGACTTTTAGGGTTCCGTTTTGAATTCCGTTTTCATCGAGATATTCGTAAGATCGTATAATTTTCGAGTCTTGAGCGTTTTAGAATTTTAGCTCGAAATTATGTTTTATTTTATTTTATTTCATTTGTGATTATTTAATAGTTTTTAGTTCTCGGAATCATTTAACCGAGTCTAGGTTTATGAGTTGACTCGATTTGACTTTTGTGGAAAATTTGGATTTTGTGATTCTAAAATTTTACTGAAGGAATTAGGACTTTATTATCTCGTTGTTAAGCGGTATTTGGATCTATTGTTTCGATTTGCGTTTTAGGAATTGGGTAGATTATTTAATCGACGTACGGACGTTGATTATATCGGTAATTGGACTTTATTTTTTATTTCAGGGGTTCTCGTTTTCTCAAGATTGAGAGAAATTTTTAACTGGGTTCAACTTTTAGGGTTTCGTTTCCGGTATTTGACTCGGTCTAGAATTGAGTTTTAATCTCAAGTTGATTTTTCGGGTCTTTGATATTTATACTTCTAAAATTATTTTTAAGGATTATGAAAATTTTTGGGGGTTTACATTACTTGTTTTGGAAAAGGAAATGAAGAAAATAAAATAAGAATATACTCATTTATAACAACCTAGTAAAAATATAAAGTTTCTTTAAATACTTGAAAAGAAAGTTTTCAAAGCTAAAGTTTAAATGAATTGTTTTATGAAATAAATTGTTGAGATACTACCATTAGGATTTTTGCATATAAAGTGAGCATACCTATATATTCAAAAGTGTTTATCAAATATATTTATATGTTACAAAAGGATTTTCTTTTAAATGAAGTTGAGTTAGAAAATGGATTTTTGCAAAAGTTTAGAAAATTCGTTTTAAATATGTACCTGACGTTTTCGGAACCCAAATGACCTTTTATGACCAAGATAAGTTTAGAAATGGATAGATCTTTTCGAATAGGTAGAAAACGGTATATTATATGCAAAATTCCGAGTTAAAATGAGCAAGTTATGGCCATTTTAAGTTGGAATTTCTTCCTATACGATTTTACCGCGATTTTAAGAGAAGTTTTGAATCTCCAAGAATAGAAATTCATGAAAGACTTATCCTGGGGAATTTTTTTGTTAGGTGACGAAGGATACGGAATACCCTACCCGAGGATTACTACGACTAAGAAGATAGCGAAATGGACGAGTGAGTTATTCCTTCTAATTTCGTTACCTTGCTTGTGCTTGTAATGTAGTAGCATTAGTATACTAAGAAAAGATAAAAAACAAATATATTTGGGGATTTCGGAATTATGCGTATATATATGATTCTATGTTTATGCGTGAATTGAGAATTAAGATATCGCAACTTCGATTTACTTGTTAAATAATTTTGTTTACTTACTAGTAGGATTGTTTATTGTTGCTAAATTGATTGATCGCCCTATAAACCTTGATAAGGTTTGACCTAAGAACAATTAAAACGTTCACGCATAGCATCCATCGAGTCACATCTATTTCTGAAGGTGCTACTCCTACGCGTAGAGTTGGAATTAGCAGTGATCGTGCAGTGCCACGGGCCATGTTCCTTCTGGAGAATCCAAATCGCTCGGGGGAAAGCGACTCTAGGTTCGGAGCCGAGCCAACGAACGCTGTGGGTGAGGACCTGGGGACTAGCAAGTAGAAGGTCGAGGACCTTTAACCCCGATTCCCTAACCTTTGATACGGAGGGGTAAATCCGTTCTATATATGGTTTCCGGATGACTTATATATTCGGTAATCATGTGATTGTTGCATTGTATGCATAGCATATGTGTGATTAAATAAATAAACTTGTTTGAAAATATGGTGCGAATGAAAAGGAATATCTCACTAAGCTAAGTTGTAGCTTTATACCCCTATAGATTTTGTTGAAACAGGTGTATTCGTGGATTAATTGAGGATCATGACATTAAGGAAGTCATGGACGAAAGATTAAGGATATGGAACCATACGATGAAGAAATTTTGTAAGGTTCTTTATATGTGCTAACCTATATGATTAGGGACGTATATTTATTTGAAGATAATAGAAGAACATGCCCTTAAGAATTGAAATGTGATATGCTTATGTTTTATATTAAGTATTCTCTTTGCCTTGTTACTTATTTATTATCAATGTAAATTGCGCTACTCCGATGCATCCCCTTGGTTGTGATGTACGCCTTTTACATAATATGGAAGCCTTTGCATGACTAAGGTAGTCATTCCTAGGCTTTAGTATTGTGTACGGCGGACTGCCACATTTAGAGTACCCCTCGGGGCGTGACAGCTCCTCATTTGTTGCAAGTCATTTTCAATTTGACTCTAAATTGTACAACTTGCACAATTTGTAGAGACAAATAACGTAGGTTATTCTTCAAAGAAAGCAGCCGGCTCCTATTGATTATTTTCCACCCTATGCTACATATATTTAACTTAGTTTAATACTTATTTAATCAAATATTTAAGTTAATTCGTCAAATATTAAATCATATACGTATTTATATATTAGTTGTATGAAGTTTTATTTCTAAAAGTTCTTCTAGGAAATCTACATTATTCCTAGATTTTCTTTGAGTTCAAATCTTGAGTTTAAATTATACGTGATTGAGTATATATATATATATTTTATATAGTTTTGTCTTACACAATTAAGGTTTTTCTAGGCAGGTAGGATTAATTATTCTTTTAGTACCTATGGACTCCAAAATTTTTAACTAGAATTATGGTGTAATTCAAACTTTTATTTGAAGTCTAGATTGTCAATTATCATTCTATAGCCAATACGTTCTATAAATAGGTTGTCTTTTTTTAATTTCATTTATTTATTATTATTATTTTTAAATGTAGAGCTACTTTTAATTATATCTTGAGCTATTGTCTCAAGATACGAAATCTTGTTTTCGATATCTATTAGAGTCAAAGAATTTTCTATTCAGGTGTTTAAACTATGAATGAGTCTATTATTACTCATAGGTTCAATCTAGGATATTTATTGGGTCATAAGTTTAATATCTATTTTATATTTGCTACTCTGTTCATTTTACTAGTTATAAAATTCTCGGGTTACAATGGTTAAATCATGATTTTAGTTTCTATGGACTCAAAGTTTTCTAAATAAAATATTGGTGTAATTCATATATTTAATTAAGGTTTAGATTCTTTAGTATTGATCAGTTTTTTTATCTTTTTGCGTATTTTATAATTCTAATGATTTATCTTTAAACTATCTTTTTTACAACCAATAAGTTCTAGAAATTTAATCGTCTTTTATTATATTCTGAAATTAGAGGTCAATTGTGATTATTGTTTGAATTAGTGATTCTTGTCACAGAATTTTTTTTTACTATTTAAGAATTATTTATCCTAATTATTAATAATAGCAAATGTTCTAGTGTTATTTTATAGTTAAAGATAATTTAAAAATCATTGTATCATTATTAGAATCTTATTTTTCTAAATATTGAACTTAAGGAAACTACTTTTAGAGTTTAAAGTAACAGTCAGTTTATCATTTATCATTATTTGTTTATACTTTAATAATTTTTTTATTCGTGAAAAAGTAGGAGTGATTTTTGTGACTTTTTATTATAGTTCTTCATGATTTTATATCATATTTTTAATAATTATTATAATCAGGTTATGTAAAATTAGGGTGATTAAATCTACCAACGTTAAGCCCATGTAGAAAATGGAGAAATGTGTTTTGATACATGTACACAGCCAGTGTATATAGGTACACCGCCAATGTTGAAGTCTACACCGCCGATGTACAAGCTAGTGTACCCTGATTAAAAATAACCCGAGACAAACGACAAACTGATACGCTCCCAGCATTAACATCTACACCTCCAACCTTGGATTTACGTTGCCAGCGTACATTATAAAAATTGTCAGCGTATGCTTGCGAAGGAGGTGGAAAGTTGCATGAATTCTTTTATATCCGTCCTATGTTGTCCATGCAAAGCATAGTCCTAAACCAAAGTTTTTCTCTCTATGAGTGTTCTTAGCAAGCCAAGGGGATTCAGAAGTATAGATCAGGTAATCAAATCTCTATTTCTTCTCTAGGATTTCATAGATCTATTAGTTTCTTCAGGGTTTTTCTTTTCTTTTTTTTCTTTTAAAGGAAAAGTTGGAGAAAACCTTAGTTTTCTTAGAGTTCTAGATATATGTTGTTTCAAAAGGATTTCGAATCAAGTTTAGGTAAGTATTTTAATGTTTTTTATCTTTATGATTTCATAAAAGTAGTTTTTGTTGATTTATGGTATATTTGGCATTGGCTGGAGTTCTAGGGTTAAAAGAATCTATGGAGGAGATTGGTGCTTTTGGAGATTTTGTTGGACTGAAAGCAAGGAGGAAGGTGCGAATTTGTGTTTCCTTATGAGATTAGCATTTTATATCATATAAGAGATTAGATTTATATAATGGTGTATGTCATTGAATCTGTTTTATTTATATTATCATGTTTTGGTGAATTAGGGTCGAGTTCTAAAAGAAATTTTGTGATTTTGAGTTTTGTTTCTGAATTTTTTATTCATGTACGATCTTACCTTGTTTGTTTTATGTGCTTGTAGGCTTAGATTTGCTTATTGTATGTGTTGTTGGTTAGAAATCCAAATTAACCTAATTTTATTTGATTATTGAATTGTGTTGCTGCTTGTGTTTGGCTGCAATTAGTAAAGACCACGCAGAGTGTGATATTAATACTGGAAACCTAATGATCCTTGTGTAGCATTGTCCTGAGTGGAGTTTCACTTGGATATGACTTTGGTAGATTAGGTTTTGGCAGTATGGCCATGAGTGTGTGGGAGATTCCCAATACTAATATATGTATGTATTAACTATTTTCTATATGTTTTTTTTTATGTAGTCATGAGTTACCCCAAATTTAGGACTAGATGCATATGGTTCTGAATTTTGTTGTTTGTCAACTAATCACAGATAATAAATTGTTGGTTGCATTAGAATTCACTGCATGTAAATTTATATGTTGTATGTGCATATGCATTTGTATGTGATTTGGCGTACTGAGTGATTTCGCTCATTCCTTTCATTTTTCAAGAATAGAAGAAGATCATGTGATTTGTGATCTTTCGGGATATTATGTTTTTGTGGATTACAGGGAAGACAATAGTGGACCACGTCCCTGCCAATGTTTAGGATTCATGGCTTAGATTTAGAATAAGATGAAGATTTTATCAAATTTTATTTTTATATGTGTTTAAGGATGTTTTTAAGAGTTTTCCTTTTTATGTTATGAGTTTGGTTATTGTTGGCTATAGTTTATGCGAACAAGATTATTTGAAAGTTTAGTTTTGAAAGTGTTTTAAACAGGTATCCTTAATGTGAGTATTGGAGATTTATATTTTTGTTTATTTATGGATTAGAATTTCATAGCCTTGGCATATTCTTTTAAAGAGAAGGATACATAGCGGTTGTAATGCCTTTAGATTAGGGCGTTATAGCCTAATTGATATCAGAGCAATAGGTTTTAATCTTATTACATTTAAGTTATGACTCGTTAGGACGGTGAGCAATGATGAGTGGGGTAGTATATAGTTAGGTTATCTATCTAGTTAAGAATGTTGATACCTGATAGATTTATTATGTTTTGATCTTTAAAGTTAGATTACCCTTTATCTCATGATGTTGTGTGTTATTTGTGTTAGTATGCCTCCAAGAAGAAGAGTACTTGATGTGGGTTCCTTTAGAGCTGGAGAGGAGGATGAGAATAGAGGACAGCTACAAGAGAACCAGCTACCACAGAATTAAGATTTACCACCACCGCCACCTCCACCTGTAGGACAATAGGTACCAATGGATGCTACACAGCTTATGTAGGCTATGAATACTCTTCTAGGAGTAGTCAATTAGCAACAACAAGATATGAGAAAGGATGTGTAGATCATTAAGGCTAATGTTAAGGCCTAGAGACAAGAGAATCAAAGGAACAATATCAATGGTGGCTATGGTGTCAGACCTGCAAATGTGTTGAGCCTCAATAACTTTGTTGATCTGATTTATAAGTTTGAGTCAATACTAGAGAACTCTCTTGATGCCCAGTTGTGGACAAAGGAAGATGAGAAGACATTTGCTACTCTAGAGATTCTAAAGAATAAGAAAGTTGAGTATGCCTCCTACTTGCTGATTAGGAGAACTAACAATTGGTAGATGAGCACAAAATGACATATGTTTAAGGCAATTACATTGCAGATGTTTTAGCAGGCTTTGTACAGGGAGTTCTTCCCTGACAGTAGGAAGCAAAAGATGCTTTAAGAGTATTATACCCTATAGTAGGGTAAGATGCCGGTTGAAGAGTATGAAGCACAACTGCATAGATTGATGAGGTTTCTTCCTAATCCTCTAAAGAAAAGTGAAGATGCCAAGGTCAGCAGATTCATTACTATATTAGAACCTAAGATACAATATCAGGTTAATTTGATGGACTTGACTAACTACTAAGCAGTGGTCAACAAGGCTAAAACTATGGAGCAAGGTTTGAACAAAATGAAGAGTCTTGAACCATAGAGAGATCAAACCTTCTTAGGGAAGAGACCGACTTCTAGTATTTTGACATAGGACAAAGGTAAAAGGCCTTTCACCTAGCCTATTAAATCAATAATGTAGAGTGGTGAGAAGAAATGTATCAGATGTCTTTGACCACATGAAGTAAAAGATTGCAAATGGCCAAAGAATGCTTGCTTCTCATGCAGCAAGGTAGGACATAACTATAGGGTCTACATAGAGAAAGTCCTTCCATAAGTTTATTGTTTCAAATGTGGCCAAAGAGGACATAAAGCTGTTGATTGTAAGGAGCCTATAAGGTAGCTATTTCGAGGAGTTTAGATTGGTAGAACTCAAGGTAATTAAGGGCATAGAGCACCAGCTAAAATGCATGCTCTTGAACACTGAGACATCTCCAGCATAGACATTATTGTAGGGTATGCTCCCTATACTCTTATATAGTGCTTATGTTCTTTGTTACACTAGTGCAAGTTTTTCATGCGTAGCTGATTCTTTTGCATCTCTTTATGGTGTGAGTGTCGATTGTATGTCTGGTTGTTTGTCTGTAAATACACCATTGGAAAGTGGAGCTTTATTGAATAGGATTTGTAGGGATGTGAATATAGAAATAGAAGGTAGGCTATTACCTACAAATCTAATAGTGATAGATATGGTGGATTTTGATGCAATATTAGGAGTAGATTGGTTGGTGAAATATCATGTTGTCATAGTCTATCACAAAGTGGTAGTAGAGTTCAACTTGTCAAATGGAGATCAGTTTATATATAAGCTAAATGTATAAATACCACCAGTATTGCCTACATATGAGTTGTGGGGAAGATCAGCTTTGGCAGGTGTCACGCCCCATAGGGTATCCTAAACGTAACAGCTCGCTACATACTATAAAAGACTCTCGAATTTCTGTTCGAGCCTTTCAGGAGTCTTGGATAGATGTAAAGCACTTTACAACAATAGAATACTCATTCAATGGAGTTAAGAAGTTTAATGTGGCATTCATTAGCCATAGATAATAAACCAAAACATATATATATATACTTTACAAAATCTAAGGGGCATTCCCCTGCAAAAATAATAGCAAGTCCATTACATTCATCCAGAGTCCTTTAGTTTCCAACAGAAGTCCATACAAAAAATGAAGTAAACTTCTATGGGAAACTCCTATCTCCGGTACCTGAGCTGTGGCTTGCCTCCATCTAAGCCAGATAAACTCATGCTGCAATAAGTAAAAACTATGGGGGCGTAAGCTAACTAGCTTAATGAGTAAGAACTTCCATATCACAATTAAGTACAATTCATTCAAACAAGTGATTATTCACGCAAATGTATGCATCAGACAAATGGGTTCAACAGACATATGACCAACCGGAAATCATATGTGGATGGACTTACGCCCTCTATCCCGGGTTAGCAGATTAACGAATCCTGCGGTACGACACCGTTTAAGCTCACGGTCAACTGAACAATAATTCGTTTTATGGATCACGATTAACCAACATATTCGTTTTATGGATCACGAAAAACCAACCAATGCTCATGCTCCATCCCTGTCGTGATATGAATGAGTTCAATTACAATTGAAGTCAAATATATATTAATTCAATTCTTTTAGGTGACCAACAATGATTCGTAGACAATCCATATAAAATACTAGCTAATCAATTAATAGATTAACACCCGATTTCGATATTTCTTAAGTTCCATTTCACACATCAACAGCAAACAAATATATAACTCCCATATACCCCAACATACATATCCAATTTCGTCTTTGCCTACACCACTAGTGCCACTAACAGTACAATCACATTCATTAATTGAGAGTGGAAGTAGTACTCACTCGGCCATTAGACGTCGGTCTTTTTAGTAGTAATAGTTAGGAGGTAGGGTGTCGTCTTGCTCGGGATCACCTACCACATAAGAATAATCCTAATGAGATTCTCATCATTTAGCTAATCCAAGCTATACATCTAAACTAGATGAATTCGGAATTCTTGCCATTTGCGGACGCCCCGACTTAAAACGGCCATAACTTGGTCATTTTAACTCGGAATTTCGCAAATTTTATATCGATCTCTATCTACTTCGAAAGATCTATCTATTTCTAGTATTATTTTCAAGTTTTGAAAATAGTAAAGTCACGGAACAGTGGGATCAGTTCTGTTCTGTCACTTTCTCAATTCCGAAAAATTGTTTCGCTTTTGATAAAAATGTTCCTAGTGGATGATTCATGCATAGATGGTATATGAATGAATTTCTAATATGAATTTGAT
Organism: Combretum micranthum; assembly: GCA_024138025.1. Taxonomy (NCBI): domain Eukaryota; kingdom Viridiplantae; phylum Streptophyta; class Magnoliopsida; order Myrtales; family Combretaceae; genus Combretum; species Combretum micranthum. Next base: position 92,911 of record JAMXBD010002677.1, on the reverse strand, counting down.
GTAATGAACTCAACATATGCATGGTCTTGATGATTTTTTATGATGAACTCTTAGGAACTCCTAATTGTTATAAAATTCCACAAATGTTATTCTTAAAGAGTTATTCTTCCCAATTTTACATTCCCTAGGGTTCCTATGATTTTATTCTTGAAATTCACTTGTTATCTAAATAAAAATAAGTTCTCAAAGTCTATATTAATCATGACCTTCATTTATGCATAAAAATCCACATTTTTCATTTGGTAAACATGTTTTTAAACAAGCTACTTGTAAAAATCCGAATTTTGTAAATTTCATTTCCTTGCATTTTCCTTATAAGAAAACTTGTTTAGGGCATCAAAAATTGAAGCTCCAATATATCTATCATCTAAAGGCTTCATTTAACTCATAAAACATGCCATCTAAGCTTGGATACTAAGTGTTCATGTAGGCACCATTCTAAGTTACGAATTTTACTTCTAATCACCATCTCAATATCTTTCATTTTAACTCCATTACTTGTTTCACATTTTTATCATGCCTAAACTCATCTAAACTTATGAAAATCATTCCTTAAGGGTATCTATTACATATACCTTCCAATTTTTATGAAAAATATGAGTTTTAAAGTGATTTTGATGGTCTTTAAGGTAGGGTTCTAAATCCATCCGAATTTCCAACAAGTCATTTCTAACAAACCCTTTCTTTTTCAATCTTCTTGCCTTTTATACATGGAGATCTACTATCTAACACATCTATACATATGCAAGGCTACATTTTTATGATCATCAATGCATGAGAATCCAAATAAACATATGGACATAAGGGTAGATGAAGTTATACATGTCTAAACATTAGATCTACTAAATATGATGCATGAATCATGAGTTCCATGGCATGAACATAAATATTTATGCAATGTTCCTACTTTACATGCATAAACAAGATGTTATTTCAAACAAAACTCTTTCAAATACTAGATCTGCTTCTTGTGATAGCTTGAGATTCTTGTAGTAGTGTTTTCATGTCCCTTGCTCATGCTCATTGGGATTAATGGTGGAAAACACACAAGAATGATCTTGCCATTACAAGATTTGGGAGGAATAAAGCTTGAAATCAACACTTTAATGGAGATTTAGAGATGAAAAGAAGAGAAAAAAAAAGTTGTGAGTGTGTGTGTGCTTGGTGTGGGTCACGGCAAGCTTGAAGAAGAGAGGGAGAGGATTTTCAACCTTGTAAAATTTTTGGTAAGAGTAAAAATGAGGAGAGAGAGAGAAAAAGAAGCTTATATATTAATGGATTAGGGTTTTATTTGAATAAATTGAGTAAAAATAAATTAAATTGAGAGGGAAAAGCTAGGGAGGGCGCCGGCCATGGGTTTGTGTGTGTGTTGAAATTTTGATATTTGTAATTTAAGTAATTAAAATGTAATAAATGTAATAATTATTTAAGAGAAAAAATTCATTGGAAAAGAAAATTGAAATGAGTAGTTGTAAGGATGTAAGAATAGGGTATGGGTAGTGTGTAGTGTAGGTTGTACTTGTGAATAGTAGACAAGACATCTACTTTACCGTTGTAACGAAACACACGAAAAGCTATAACTATAATTTTTATAGCCCGGAAAATTATAAAATTGATATTTTTGGAATCCTATAGTTTTTTCCAAAGTTCGCTTGAGTTCTCTGTTAGAGACCTCAGCTTGTCCACTAGTTTGGAGGTGATAAGGGTTGGACAACTTATGATGTACTTCATATCTTTTTAAAACTTTTTCCATTTGGTCATTGCAAAAATGGGTACCCCTATCACTAATTAAGGCACGAGGACATCCAAATCTTGAAAACAATTTCTTTAAAAAATTTGTGACTATTTTGGCTTCATTAGTGGAGCAAGCTTGAGCTTCCCCCCATTTTGAAACATAGTCAATAGCTACTAGGATATATTTGTTGCCAAGTGATGTGGGAAAATGTCCCATGAAGTCTATGCCCTAAACATCAAAGATTTCACATTCCAAAATAATTTTTTGGGGCATTCCATCCCTCTTCGAGACATTCCCTATCTTTTGACAACTGTCATAGGTTAAAATCAAAGCTTTTGCATCTTTAAAAATTGATGGCCAATAAAATCCAGCTTCCAAAACCTTATGTGTTGTTCTGTTTACACCATAGGGACCCTCAGTTGGTCCACTATGACAATGAGTTAAGATTTTTCGGCCTTCTTAATGAGAAACACATCACCGAATTACTTAGCCAGAGCAAATTCAAAAAAGGAAAGGATCCTCCTAGAAATAATATTTCAAATCAGAAAAGAACTTTTTCTTTTGGTTATAATTAAGCTCTGTAGGAATCTTTTTGTCAACCAAGTAATTGGCTATATCTAAAAACCAAGGCTCAAAATTGTCTATAGTGCACACAGAACATAATTTTTCATCTGCAAATGTTTCTTTAATTTCAATCTTAGATTCATTTTCACATAGGCTATCAAGTCGTGATAAATGATATAAAGCTAAATTTTCACACTCTTTTTTATCTTTTATTTCCAGATCAAACTCTTGCAATAATAAAATCCATCTAATCAATCTAGGCTTTACATCAGGTTTTGCCAGCAAATATTTTAAAGCAGAGTGGTCATGTAAAACAGTAACTTTTGAAAGAATTAAATATGACCTGAACTTTTCGAATGCGAAGATGATTGGGAGCAACAGTTCCTTCTCCATGGTTGTATAATTTGCTTGAGTGGCAGTTAAGGTCCTACTGGCATAGTGGATTGGTTGGAAATGCTTGTTTCTTCTCTACCCTAGAACAACTCCTACTGCTGAATCACTAGCATCACACATGAGTTTGAAAGGCAAATTCCAATATGGAGCTACCATTATAAGTGCTTGCATGAGCTTCTGCTTTAGTAACTTAAATGATGTGTTGCATTCCTCATAAAAAATGAATGAGGAATCTTTTTCAAGAAGTTTAGTCAAGGTTCTGGCTATTTTTGAAAAGTCTCGAATGAATCTTCTGTAAAAGCCAGCATGACCAAGAAAGCTTCTAATGCCCTTGATTGTTATGGGTCATGGTAATTTTGCATTAGTGTCAACTTTTGCTGTATCAACCTCGATACCCTTTCTTGAGATTCTATGTCCCAAGACAATTCCTTCTTGTACCATAAAATGGCATTTCTCCCAACTTAGCACGAGATTGGTATCTTCATATCTTTAGAGGACCTTCTCTAAATTTTTAAGATAATTGTCAAATGATTTTCCAAACACAGAGAAATCATCCATGAAGACTTCCATTATGTCCTCCACATATTCTTCAAAAATGGCTAACATGTACCTTCTTCATCTTCAGGAGCTATAAGTAACTGAAAATATCCAAACATCCCATCAAGGAAACAGTAGCATTCATGTCCTGTTAATCTCTCAAGCATCTGATCAATAAAAAGGCAGGGGAAGTGGTCTTTTCTAGTGGCATCATTCAACTTTCTGTAGTCTATGCAAACCCACCAACCAGCAACAATCCAAGTTGGTATTAATTCATTTCAATAATTGGGAATCATTGTTTTTCCCCTTTTCTTTGGTACCACTTGTGTGGGGCTTACCCAAGCACTGTCAGAAATGGGATAAATAATCCCTACATCTAAAAGTTTTAGTACTTCCTTCTTCACCACTTCCTTCATATTTGGTTCAAACGTCTCTGTGGTTGGACCATAGATTTGAAAGTATCTTCCATGAGCCTTTTGTGTGTGCAGAAGGTAGGACTTATACCTCAGATGTCTGCAATTTTGCATGCTATAGCTTTCTTATGTTTTCTCATAATCTCCAAAAGCTTTTTCTTCTGCTCCTCATTAAGTTTTGAAGATATAATTACAAATAATTTGCAACCATCATCTAAGAAAGCATATTCCAAATGATTAGGTAACTGTTTTAGCTTCGAATCTAGTGGTTCTTTAATGGAAGGTTTGAGTTGCTGAGCATTATCCTATTCTTTTCTTATCTCATCCTCGTTTTCTACATTTTCTTCTCCAGCTCCATTCTTCAAAGATTCCTTCTTAAGCTCATCATCGTCTATATTTTCTTTCCTAAAATAGAAGTTGTATGCCAAATTTTGATTTGGTTCTAGAATCTCATCATCCATAAACTCTAGTGTCAAACAATCATCATCATTTATTATTTCTTGCTTTGCACTTCTTGATAATTTTATCATCATTTCATTGTCCCCCACTCTTAGCGCCAACTTCCTATGCTTAACATCAATAACTGCTCCTGTAGTTGCCAGGAATGGTTTCTCTAAAACCAAAAGGACATCAATTTTTTCATCCATATAAAAAATCACAAAATCAGTAGGAAATAGGAAATTTTTGACATTAACAAGAACATTCTCAACTATTCCATTAGGGTATTGAGTGGATCTGTCAGCCAATTGTAAGCCATTCATGTTGGCTTTGGTTCTCCCAACCCAGTTTCTTAAACATGGTATAAGGCATGAGGTTAATGCTCGCCCCTAGATCAGCTAACGCCTTTTCTGTAAGGAGATTCCCTATCAAACATGGTGTAAGGAAACTCCCTGGATCTTTCCTTTTTTTGGGAAGTTTGTTCAAAAAAAACTGTAGAACAGTCTCTTCCAAGGGTTACTAGGGACACCTCTTCCAATCTTTTCTTATTGGAAAGTAGCTCTGTTACGCCCTAAAGAGGACCCAAAACGTGACAGTCCACCACACTCAATATTTAAACTTAAGTATGACATCCTTAGTTATCCCATAAGTTTACATATTGGGTAAGTATGACATCCTTAGTTATCCCATAAGTTTACATATCGGGTATAAAGGTGTACTTGCATAGTTTTTAGGATCATACTTTGAATCAAATAGTCTTAAGAAGGCATACAATAGCATTAAGAATAGAAATCACAACAAGATAAACAAGTTAAGTCTTTAAAAAAGTCAAGGGGGCATACCCCCGCCAAATTAATAATGGATGTCTATCCATTCTAAATCTATATTACAAACACTAGGGTTTATATTAAAGAGATTTCCCTAGAAGTCCATGTCTCTAACTAGGTCCCGACTTCTTCAAAAGCTCATTCATCCAAAAGATAACCCTGTGAAAAGTGTTCCCTTGGAACAGCCAAAAATGGAAATACCATAATAAAACTATTGGGATGTAAGCTAACAGGCTTAGTGAGATTCAATTCCAAATATTTAATACTCAACAATAGTATATAACAGACAAGTTATTAGCAACCATATGAAATGCACAAGCAAATGATCATACAAGCATATGACTTTTCGGGAGCCACATGTGAATGGATTTACGCCCTCCATTCGGAGTTGGGATGGTCCATAAGTCATGCAACTATAATTCCAATATTGAGTGGGATGGTCCATAAGTCATGCAACCATACTCCCGATCTCTTTCTCTTGATTATACAACCTCTGTTGTTTAATTGTGATTGTTTTATGTGTCTACCGCACATCCATTAACTTAAGCGATCTCACATCCTTAATGTTAACATAGGCCCCCTCGCTTATCCGCTAATACACCTTTGTCCCACCAAAGGTATATCAACCAATGCAATGTGACTCACTTCGTGATATGCATGTACAGTTTATTTATATAATCGTGGCATGTGAATTAGGTAAGTTAAAAGCGATCATAGAGAATTTCAGACAATTCAAGTCTATACTAGCTCATACAATATTTTCACAACAGGTCTTGTTTCGATATTCTTAACATTCATTCAACCAGATTAGATCACAAACTCATCTCAATTTTATCTTTTTCCCTAATTCTAATGCCACTATGATTACAAGCACATACACGAGCACAACTATTTAAGAATTGAACTCACTCGGCCATGGAGAGAAATCCACTAGTCGTAGTAGTCCTCGGGGAGTGGAAATCCGTTCTCTAATTCACCTAAGTACAAGGAATATCTGAAATGAGTATTTCTTATAAAGTTCTAATAACTTAACAATTCTACTTACTAAATTCGTAAATTTTCGCCTAAGTTGAAGGCCTAACTTAAAATGGTCATATTTAACTCATTTTAACTTAGAATTGAGCATATTATATACCGATTTTTATCTACTTCGAAAGATCTATCTATTCCTAACATTATTTTCAAGTTTCGAAAATGTTTAGGTCAAGAAATAATCTGATCAGTTCTGATCGTTCGAAATTTCCAATTCCGAAAAATAGTTTAGTGAATGTTTGTGATGTTCCGAGCATATAGATCAACCATACATGCAATATTGACGATTTCCCATCATGAATAGCATGTTATGAACTTGATGCATGCATGCTCTTGATATTATTTACTAAAAGGAAATTTAAGAAACTTTTTATTTGTAAAACTCCATGACTATTTACTTTCAAGAAAACTAGTTTCCTAACTTTGATCATTCCATTTGTTTTGGATTTATTTTCTTAGGAAAATCAAATTATCCTTGTTTAAATTAAGTCTTCATTATACCTATTACTTAGCCTTCATTTCTATATAAAAATTCCCATTTTATGCTTTGGAAATATGTTTTCAATTAGAGGTCATTCCAAAATTTGAATTTTTGAAATTTTGTTTTTGAATGATTTCTTTGAGAAAAACTTGTTTAATACATTAAAATTTAAGGCTTTACTATACCCATTCCTTAAAGACTTCATTTATTACATAAAACTTTCATTTTGAACTTGAAAAATAGGTGTTTTTATTGTCATCATCCAAAATTACGAATTTCACAAGTTGACTAGTAACTCAAAATTTCCTATCTTGTTTCTACTATTTGTTTTAGACATTAATCTCATCAAAACTCATTTCAACCTATAAAAATCATTACTTAATGATATCTATTACCTATACCCTTCATTTTTCACATAAAACATAAGTTTTAGAGTTGATAAAAGGGTTTTTAAAATATAGCTTTGAAGTCATACGAATTTATCTTTGAACATTTCAAACAAAGACTTTTCCTTTTTAAGTTCCTTGTCTTATTTACTTAAGGATCTACCAACTACAATATTTATATACACAAAACAAAGCCTTTGTGAGCATTAATGCATGAAAACACAAAATATCCATGAGATTGTGAATGTCAAGTATGGTATGAGTATCTAAATGCTAGATCTACTACTTATAATGCATGGAATGAAGTTTAAAAGCATGAACATGGATTTTTATGCAAGATCTCTACTTTACTCTACTTTTACACTCACGAAAATATTTCAACAAAAACTTAATCAAACACAAGATCCACTCTTGTGATGGCTTGATATTCATGTATTAGTATTTTCCTATCCCTTGCAAGTGCTCATAGGGACTTAAAGTGAAAATACTCATGAATAATCTTGCCATTACTAGATTAAATGATAGAAAGGCTTGAGATTCATCACCTAAGGCTTGAAATAGATGAGAAATGAATAAGAAATGAACTTGCGTGAGTGTGTGTGTGTGGAGAAGAGAGCCACGACAAGAGGAAGAAAAGAGAGGGTTTTGAGAGCTTTTGAAACAAATGAAATAAAGTGAAAGAGAGAGAAAAGTAAAAGACTATTTATATTAAGTGAAATTAGGGTTTGTTTGCATTATAAAAAGAAGATAAAATAAAACAAATGGAGGCAAATTGGAGGGGGGTTGAGTCGGCCACAATGAGGAAGAGAGAGAGAGATTTGAATTTGTTTTAATTTGTAATTTATGTAATAAAAAGTATTAAATGTAATAATTTGTTAAGAGACAAAAATTTCTTGGAAAAAAATATAATTGAGTGTTTGTAAGAATGCAATACTAGGGCATGGGTTATGTGGGTAGTAGGTTGTACTTGTGAATAGTAATAAATAGTAGACAAGACATTTACTTTATCGATAGTAAAGAAAATACGGAAAAAGGCTATAACTGTAATTTTTATAACCCGAAAAATTATAAAACGTATATTTTTGAAATCCTTATAAAATTTTGGTTCTAAAGAGTATTCCGGAATATTTTTATGAGTTTTTAGTTCTGGGGCTCTCTTTTCCGTAATGGAGCTCGGGAAGGCCCGGAGTAGAAACTTTTTCGAAATTAGAACTTTTTATGGTTTGAAATATACTTTAAAACAATATTCCACATTAATTTATTTCACAAAAATTTTTTTAGTTGAAATCGAAGAAAAGCCGGATCCAGGTTCCTAGTGTAAGTCCCGGAAAATTTCAATAAATGATTTCAAGATGAACTTCGAAAATAAACCCTAAAAATCACTCCAAATTAAAATCGAATTTCGACAATTTCTAAATCGTGAATGAATCCAAAAAAATTCTTAATCATGAGAAAATGAAAATCTTTAAACAATAAAATAAAAACTCAGTGGTCTTCAAATTCAAAACCACGACGTACAAAAAATTCCATATTTAACTCCGACTTATAAAAACAGGTAATATAAAGCTCAAAAACAAATTATTAAAAAGCAAATAACGATTGACTTTCGAAAATATAACTCAATTCAATAATTCCGAAAACATTAAGAGATATTAAATACTTACAAAAATAAAATTTAAAATAAATTTCTCAAATTAAATATGTTATATAAACATAAATGTCAGTTTCCAAATGGGCAAAGGTCTAAACCAGAAAATCACCCGGAAACCCTAACCAGAATACAATAGTGTAAGTCCGGCAATCTAACGCCCCTAACCTTAAAGGCCAAGATGTAGTTTAAATATATAGAATAACTCATAGTAATATAAGTTCGTTTATAATTATCAGGTTGGTAAATTTTTGACCTATTTTGAACCCGTTCAAATACAGACTTCGAAAAGTGTGTCCTGGGGCTCGAGATATCCAAGATATACCAATAGTACCATTAGACTCATAATTTCATAAGATTTCTAAATATATCAATTATATAATTTTTTGGGTTATAAAAATTACAATTATAACCTTTTTATCGTATTTCCATTATTACCATTAATTGATTAGTCTTTTGCACTATTCATTTTTTTATTTCATTACAAAATTTTATTATTCTTATAAAGTCTTATATTTTTAGATAAATATTTTATATGTTATAGAAAATTTTGTTTTTTTTAAATTTAGTTCGTTACGGGTCTTTACGGGATCAGATTCTGTTTAAGACCCGATACTAAAAATAAAATAAATTAATTTAATAATTGAAAAATATTTTAAAAATATTTTTATTTTCATAAAATAATTTTTTAGAATTTTTTCGGGTTATAAAAATATTATTTATAGCCTATATTCGCGTATTTTGATCATACCAGTAACATATTTGTTAAAATACTAAAATAATTCAAATAATTATTTAATTTTAAATATAAAAAATCTGCTACAAATATTTGGAATAAATTTTCCAATTTTATTTTATTTTAATTTATTTTATTAATAAAGTACTCTTACAACCTATACCTTCAAGTACACCTTATACATATCACTTCCTTTTCACTTCAATCTTTCTACACATTATCCCACAATTGATGGCAGATTTTTGACTCCTTCATGGCTGCCATTTTTCTTTAATTACTCCATTTTTTACTAAATTAATTATATTCCACTCCTTCTTAAAGAGGCTACACACACCATTTATTACACAATTCAATTTTTAGTCAAAAAATTCAAACAAACCCTCTCTCTCCTCACTCAAATTCACGTGGGCAGCATCCCAATTTCTGCCGTTGTTTTATTTTTTTTCTTTTTCATTTAATACCCTCCTCTCTCTCCATTAAATGCCTTTCATTTATTCATTTTCATTCATTTGAAACCCTATCTCTTTTACTCCTTCTTTTCCTCTCTTTGTCCTCTCTTTCTTTCTTTTTTCTCTCTTGTTCTTGCAAGGAACCTTGCTGCCCCTATATTTTTTGGAGCTCCCACACATATTTCTTGAAGATTTCTTAAGAAAACCTTCTTCTTAAGCTTCCATAGGTGGTATAGGTAATCCCAAATTCGACGATTCCCTACCACTGGATTATTATTACTAGAAGACCGGTGATCCAATGGCCGAGTGAGTTTTCTCCTTATTTTGTTACCTTGATTGTGATTGTAGTTAGTTGCATTAGAATTATAGGAACAAGATAAAAATCGATATGAATGGGGATGGGATATATGATGAGACTGTGATGAATGTATGCCAAAGAATACTAAAGCATATCGAAACCACGATTTGATTGGATAACTGTACTGTTCATATTATTTCTGTTATGTGTATGATATTGGCTGGTCACCCTAAAGAATGTATGAATATTTTGACCTAAGCAAAAAAATTAAATTGGTCATGCATCGCATCGGACATATTGCATTTGGTAGCGTGCTACTCCTACGCAGGTCGATCGGTATGATCCGAGGACTCGTTTGGATAATGAGACCCGGGATCATAGCTCATTCATAGGGAACTAAGGCGCATTGGGGATGCATTCCATGTGTGAGCCTAGCCGAGGCGAGTGCTATGAGCCGAGGGCTTAGAGACTAGCAGCAGTCGTGTAGGCTTCAATACCATCCCTAACCCAAGATACGGAGGGCGTAAATCCGTTCTGTGTGTGGGTTCCTGTTGTAAAATATTGAAAGAGAATTCTGTATATTTATTTTTAGGTTTACAATGAATCAAATATATACAAGGTGTCTAAAGGATAAAAAGGCAACTAATAGCAAAATCTCCTAATTTAATGAGTCAAACATTTAATGGCTCATTAATGACTCATTTAATGGATCAAACAATTTAATGGGTCAAAGACCCCTAATTTAGTATGATTCTATAATTACAATATTTAAAACACTAAAACCTATTAGCCATATTTTCCCACACTCCCCCTCAAGCTGGTGAATAGATATTTTCCATTCCCAGCTTGGATATAATATTTTCAAATGTTGCACCACTTAATCCTTTGGTTAACACATCAGCGAGCTGATCAGTTGTAGATACATAGGGTGTGCAAATCAATCCACTCTCCAATTTTTCCTTGATAAAATGTCTGTCAATTTCAATATGCTTTGTCCGATCATGTTGCACAGGATTGTGGGCAATGCTAATTGCAGACTTATTATCGCAATAAAGCCTCATTGGGCCCTCCAACTTGATTCTCATGTCTTCTAGAATGATCTTTAGCCAAAGTAACTCACATACACCTTGAGCCATTGCTCGAAATTCAGCTTCTGCACTAGACCTTGCTACTACATTTTGCTTCTTACTCCTCCATGTCACAAGATTCCCACCTAGAAACATAGTGTCAATATCTGGTCGATCTTCTATCAATCAATGAGCCCGCATAATCAGCATCTGTGTAGGCTTCAAGTATTAGATTCTCACTTCTCCTAAAGAGAATTCCTCTTCCTGGTGTACCTTTAAGATATTGCAGCACTCTATGTGCTGCTTGAAGATGAATCTCTTTTGGATTGTGCATGAATTGACTAATCACACTCACAGCATAAGCTATATCTGGTCGTGTGTGGGATAGATAAATGAGCTTTCCTACCAACCGTTGATACATTCCTTTGTCTACCATAGCATCTTCCTCTGCTATTCCAAGCTTTACATTCGGATCTATTGGAGTACTCACCGGTTTGCATGCTGTTTTACCTGTCTCCTTGAGTAGATCAGTTACATACTTCTGTTGAGAGATAAAAATACCTTTCTTTGAATGTGCCACTTCAATTCCAAGAAAATATTTTAGCTTCCCAAGTGTCTTAATCTCAAATTCTTTTGCCAAGCACTCACTCAAAAAACGTTTTCTTCGTCATCACTTCCTGTAACAATTATATCATCCACATAAACTAAGAGAATTGTGACTCCCCCTAAAGATGAGTGTTTGACGAACAGTGTATGATCTCCTTGACTTTGCTTATATCCTAATGTCACCATAACCTTGGCAAACCTGCCAAACCATGCTCGAGGAGATTGTTTAAGCCCATATAATGCCTTCTTTAACCTACACACTGTGTGATCAGTAACTCCTTTTTTATAACCTGGTGGGATCTCCATATATATCTCTTCCTCTAGATCTCCATGCAAGAAAGCATTTTTTACATCAAATTGTTGTAAATCCCATCCAAAGTTGGCTGCCAAAGACAATAGGACTCTAACAGTATTTAACTTTGCTACCGGGGCAAACGTTTCTAGATAGTCCACTCCATATGTCTGAGTATACCCTTTGGCTACCAACCTCGCCTTGTATCTCTCTACTGAACCATCAGCTTTATACTTCACTGTATACACCCATTTACATCCCACAGGTGTCTTCCTTGCTGGTAACTCCACTAACTCCCATGTTTTGTTCTTTTCTAGTGCCTCCATTTCTTCATTCATAGCTTGTTTCCATTTTTCATTGGACAAAGCTTCAGATAGATTGGAAGGAATGACAACAGTTTCTAGGTTACTTAGAAAGGCTCTGTGTGATGGAGAAAAACGCTCAAAGGATAGGAAGTGTGCAAGGGGATATAAAGGTTTTTTAGTGCACTCTCTTGTACCCTTTCTTAATGCAATGGGCAAGTCTGTGTCACTATCACCCTTATGGGTCTCACCCTCTACCTCTGGTTCAGTTTCAATTTGTAGTATAGGTTCAGAAATCATTACCTCATCGGACTTTTGGACTTGCACAGATTTGGGGGCAACCATCTTCTTCCTTGCATTCATCTTGCCTTCCATATCTAACATCCTCGGAATAGACTCGGTTTCAGGTTGAGTAGACCCAGAAGCTGTTGTTACAGGATCAGACATAAGTTCAGAGGAGACTATGACAGACTCAGGTAGCTCAGTTTGACCCGAGGTATGGTCACTAGTGGATGAAAAATCTAACATCAAGCCAAAACCCAAACCCCCGTCTTCTCTTACTAACTTCTCCCCCTGAAGATAGGGGTTTGGAAAGTAAGATTCACGTTCATTGAAGGTAACATCCCTAGAAACAAAGAGTTTTTGAGAAGATGGATGATAACACTTGTAACCTTTTTGGGTTGACAATATCCCACAAATACGCACTTTATAGCTCTTGGATCTAGTTTCCCTCGGTTGTTTGTGACTGTGAACATGTACGAAGGATGTACACCCAAACACTCTAGGAACAAGATTATTTGTAGTATGTAGGTTAAGGTAAAAGGTTGACAATACATCCATTGGACTCTTAAACCCGAGGACTCTAGATGGCAATCTATTTATGAGATATGTTACTGTAAGAACAGCTTCTCCCCAAAAAGTTTTAGGTACATGATTTTCAAATAACAATGCTCGAGTTTTTTCAAGGAGATCACCATTTTTCCTCTCTGCAACTCCATTTTGCTGTGGGGTATTCACACAAGATGACTTATGTATTATCCCTTCTTTTTGAAAATATGGACTTAGAATTTGATTGAAATAGTCCCTTGCATTATCAGACCTAACTCTCTTGATGGTCACTCCAAATTGATTTTTAATCATGGAACAAAAATTTGGGAAAACAATGCTGACATCAGATTTTTGTTTGAGAAGAAAAATCCAACAAACTCGAGTGCAATCATCAATAAAAGAAACAAACCATCGTGCCCCAGAGATATTGGTAACAGTAGATGGACCCCAAACATCACTATGAATTAAATAAAAAGGAATTGAAGTTCTTTTATTGCTTGCTGGAAAAGGTACACGTTTGTGTTTGGCAAGTTCACATTTTTCACAATTGAAAGACTCAACATCTAGACTTTTAAACAAAGATGGAAACAAAAGTTTAATGACTTGAAAAGATGGATGTCCGAGTCGGCGATGATGGAGCCAAATTTTCTCTTTATTGGATGACAAAGACTCAGAAACAAATGACACTGACTGTTTATCCTTGGTGATGGTTAGTTGACTTGATTCAAGAAAGTAGAGGCCACCTCTTTCTCTAGCATATCCAATCATCTTCCCCGTACCCTTTTCTTGAAATACACAATCATTATGATGGAAAACTACATTACATTGTAAGTCATGAGTAAGTTTTTGGACGGATATCAAATTGGTAGATAGCTTAGGGACATGAAGGACATTTTGCAAGGTTAACAATTGGTTAATTTGAACACTTCCAATTCCTGCAACAGTGGTCAAAGAACCATCTATAGTGGCTATTTTCCTACTGCTTGGGCATGGGGAATAGGTGGTAAAGACATTTGGTGAGTGGGTCATATGATCGATAGCTCCTGAATCCATAATCTAAGAGGTGGAAAAGGTAGCATCCGAAACATTTAATCCAATAGAAAGTGAAGGCTCACCTGAATATGCTAAAGAACAAATTTCTGACATGTCGCTTAGCACAAATCAGAATAAAAAAAAATTGAAACAACACCAGCAATTAAGGCTGGCTCTATAACACCTATGAAAACAAAAATAGAGGAGAAATACCAGCAATTAAGGCCGGCTAGTTGTAGGTATAAGGATAAAAAGAAAACCACCAGCAATTAAGGCTGGTTGAAAGAGAAGAAACAAAGAAAAAGGTGGAAGCAGAAAATCAAAAGCACTCTAGGATGAATTGCTCTGATACCATGTTGTAAAATATTGAAAGAGAATTCTATATATTTATTTTTAGGTTTACAATGAATCAAATATATACAAGTTGTCTAAAGGATAAAAAAAGCAACTAATAGCAAAATCTCCTAATTTAATGAGTCAAACATTAAATGGCTCATTAATGACTCATTTAATGGGTCAAACAATTTAATGGGTCAAAGACCCCTAATTTAGTATGATTCTATAATTACAATATTTAAAACACTAAAACCTATTAGCCATATTTTCCCACAGTTTCGAATACCCATGCATAATTGCTTGCTCACGTGTTTGTTCATGCATAGCATATGATTGATTAATGCTTGCTTGTTCTGGTACGAAACTAAGGGAATTCTCCCTAAGCTAGTGTAGCTTATACCCCAATAGTTGTTTAAATGAATAGGTTATCTCAAGAATGCAAAGTGGGGACCGAGATGGTTGAAGCCGAGAATAGCTTCGGGATTCCGGCAAGAAATGAGAATGTTGAAGTTATCAGCTAGTTTTATGATTTGTCTTGTAATAGTTTATGTAGGGAATTCTTTGGATGAATGTAATTGAAGTTGAATGATTTGTATTTTGAAGTATAGTGGTTTGTATCGAAAGTATAGTGGATTTTATTTCCTTTACATTGTTACTCAATTGTATCAACATAAAACGTATCATTCCGATGTGTCTTCTTTATGTGTTAGACGCCTTGTACATAGTATGGAAGCCTTTACGTGATTGAGGTGGTCATTCTTAGGCGTTAATATTGTGTACAGCGGACTGCCACGTTTAGGGTACCCTTTAGGGTGTGACACCTAGGTTTCCCTTTCAAGCTTAAACTAATCAAGTTTAGGGTTTTGGTTTCCGATTTCCGAAGTTTACTCGGTTACTAGGAAAACCGGGGTTTACAAGCTCTTTCAAAAATTTTGCATACTTTAGCATTTGTGAAAGTGCATCAACCAAAGGTAGGTTTATATGTAGGTACTTAAACAATTCAAAAACTTTTTGAATTGTTCCTCATCTCATCTCCTCCTTGCCCTTATAGGATAAGGCAAAGGAGGTTTGTATGGTTTAATAGGAGATACACTCCTTTTTTGCTCAATTTCTTTTTCTTTTTTTTTCTTTTGTATTTGTTTTATTTTCTTCACATTTTTCTTTTTCTTCTTTTTCTTTTATATCTATTTTATTTTCTTCACATTTTTCTTTTTCTTACTCTTTTTCAACTCTCTTTTCTCCTTCTCTTTCCTCTTTATTTTCTTTTCTTGTTCTTTTTCAACTTTCTTTTCTTCTCCTGTTTCTTTTAACCATCTACCACTTCTGAGGGAAATAGCATGAACCCCCTCCATAATTCTCTCTCTAAGCATAGTCACAACATTATTCACTTCGTTTTCAAGCTTTGCGAGAGATCTTAAGTGGCTTTCAAGTGCCAAATTAGTCTATTGAAATTGATGATCGGTTTCTTTGATGAAAGAAACGAGGGTTTCCTTAAATCTGGAATGAGAGTTGAAGTTTCTAGGTTGCAAACTTTTATACTAGGGATAAGGATTCCACTTCTGTAGGGGATTCCAACACTCTCCCTAGTAACTGTTGACAAAATGCTAATGGTACATGTCTGGAAGATATTGGTTGCCACACTGTTGATGGGGGAAGAACCCTTCTTGTTGTTGTCTCAAGGCATCTTCCAATTGTTGAATTAGAAGTGGCATGCATTGCTCTATCCTAAACAAAATAACCTAATTGCAAAACAAACAAAGAGAAAAACTATAGAAGACAGATGATTATTCTAACAAAAATATGAGTATGCAAAGGGCGGCTAGAACAACAAATGGAAATTAATTTCTACTATTGCCTTGTTAGGATTCAAAAATTGAATCTAACACCATTCCTCAGCAATGGCACCATAAAACTTGGTGTGTGTGCTAGTGTGATTTATGTGTGAAATTTAAAGTTTAATTTTCACTGATCATTAATCGAGTTTTTCAAATTTGTAAATGTTGTCTAAATCAATAACTACGGTCTCATAGGACAAGAGCACCCATCAAATGTAGCATAGATAATGATTTAGGTTGGTCCCAAGAGAATGGTTGGTAGCTAATATACTCTCAATCCCATTAATTGTCTAGCCAAAGAAATGTTTTAGAAAAAACAGAAAGGAAAATAAACTATACTAAGTTAGAAATGTTCACAATGTTTAATGGGTAAAATGAGAAATAAGCCTGTAACTTCCATGAAATAGTAGGTCAGGGTTACTTCACCAATTCCTTATCAAAATGATTTCTCAACAACAATAACTTCTTAGAAGCTATTTGAAATGGTATGTTTATACGGCCAGATTCTCTAATTTAAACTAAAGCTTCTGTCGAAGTCAGTAGTTCTAGATCTAACTAAAACTAGTAATCTGAAGTTTCAATTAGATTTGCATAAAGAATAGGAATCCATTTAAAAAAAAACAACTCAATGAATTTTTAAAATGAGTGATAGAAAGTCTTTACTCATTCCTCGGTAAAAGGTAGTGAGGATCGACTCCATTAACAACTACATATCTATTCAATTGAAATCAATCGTAGATCTAAAAGAATGTACCATTCCTTTAAAAACCACAAGTTAAATTCAAGTTAGTAATTACAAACACCCAATCAAATTTTACTTGAAAGCGCATTTGAAATCAAACTGAATTAGGAATCGGATTCGTAATCCCTAAGTTATATGAGTTTATTTCTCCATGGATTTATCAAATAAGAAGAAATAAAACAAATTTGAAAGATGAATCAATTAATTGATAAAAAATTCATAGAAATTATAAACATTAGGGTTAAATTGATTTTACCTAGAAAACAGAAGAATTTTTCAAGTAAAAAAAATGGAAATTCTTTTACCTAAAAATCCTTCAGAAATCTTAATGATAGCATGAAATAAATAAATAAATTGCAAAGCATAGAAATAAATAAATAAAAAGTAAGGTTCTCAATACTTGATCTTATTATTATGCTTTTATTTATTCTTGTATATATCTTATTATTTAATAATATTACCTTTCTCATAGTTACATATTCTCATGCATACATGAACATGTTGATATTGTCTCAACCGTAATGAAAAGGAGTTTTCATAAATAATAAAAATAAGAACTCTCTTTAAAAATAAATTTTGTCACATAGGAAATTATTTTTCATAAAAAACTTAAAGCTTTATCATAACAAATATTTTATAAAGTTAGATAGGTTTAGCTCAAGTTTTAATAATAATACTATATGGGATTTCATCAATAAATACATAAAATAAAGTCATCACAAACTCTTTAATCAAACCAATAAAATAAGAAAGTTTCTTTAAACTTAATTCTTTGTTTAACAAAAGTTTTCTTAAACTCATATGTAAAGCTTTCATCAACATACTAAGGTTTAGATAAGTTTTACAAAATTACCAAAGAATAACCTTTCTAAGGATAAGATTTACTTAGGAAATAAAAAATAATAAATAAACTTATAAGATCATTGATATTATTTATTTAAAGTAGATCTAACTTTAGAAAAACTTTAGAATACATAACCAAGAAAGAGTTAGAAAAAACCACATTTTTTTACCACTAAAAATAAGGTTGTAGGAATCTTAACAAAACTAAAAATACTTTTTAAAAATTTAATTATTCTCAATATTAAGAAATGGAGGAAATATTCACTTATAATAATTTAATAAAATTTCCCAACAAAAATAAAAAGGGAATTTTCAAGTCTTAGCACTTTCTCACTTTTAAGACACATTGTTTTACAAAAATCATTGTTGAGACAACACCACTAAATTCATGCATATAATTTGAGTATATATATATATATATATATATTTAAAGGATTTTTCAACCAAACAAGTATCTATATTTTTGGTATAAAAATTTTTTGATGGAGAAAAGTTTGAAAACTTGAGTTTTGAAATCTAGAATTTTTGGAACAATTCTGTAAGTCACTATTCCGAGAGCCAAATGACTTCTTTTGATAAAAATAACCTTATAAATGGATAAATCTTTTCAAGTAGGTAGAAATCGGTATATAATATGCAAAATTCCGAGTTAAAATAAGCAAGTTATGGCCATTTTGAATTGGAATTTTCATTCATGCGAATTTTGACGAATTCAATAAGATAGAATTAGAGAATTTGAGTAGATCTTGGATGAAATGCTCACTTCGGGTATTTCTTTTGTTTAGGTATTGAGGACCAAGATCTTCTCTTCCCCGAGGATTATTCAACTCATAGAAGATCGCTATGGCCAAGTGAGTTTCTTTTACGTTTATGTATTCGCGTATATGCTTGTAGAATAGAACACTTGATGTTAGGAAAAGATAAAATTGATATGCGTACGGGTTACCACGGGAATTATGTATGTGAATTGTTATGTGCGATCAATGAACAATAAGTATATCGAAACCCGATCTATGATTGATATAATTGTTCCTATGTATGTATTGCTATGTGTGCAATTATTGTTTGATTGCCTTAAATAAATTAATGTCGGATTTGATTCCCCATAAATAAATTGCTCATGTATATCACTTAGAATATCATTTCAAAATTTTGCTACTACTCCTCAGTGTGGGACCGGAAAGGTAAGCTGCCTAGCTATATCTTGAGGGTTTAGGACGTTCGAGGAATACGACTTCAAGTTGTAGTCGAGCCAGATCAATCGCTTTGGATAAAGAAAGCCCGGGGATAAGTAGTATGGTTTGTTGGAACCCCAAGACGCACACAACTTTTAAGGAGATCGTTTGGGGGCTTAGTTCAAATCATTCCCTAACCATCGATGGAGGGGTAAATCCATCATACATACGAAACCGGATAGTCGTATGTACTGTTTGATCATATGGTTGTTGCATTTCACATGCTTGTTTAATGAACTTGGTTGAATGTCTATTATGAGTACTTTTGCGTAAGGAATATCTCACTAAGCTAGTTATGTTTATACCCCTTAGACTTTTAATGTTGCAGGATCGTTATTTTGCACCCGAGACCACCTTAATCATCTGTGTAGAATCTTTATTTTGGGAAACTTTTAGAGAAACTCTGTTATGAAGTCTTGGAGTAGATTTCTTCTAAAATCTTCTAGCTTTAGTTATTTGTCTTAGTACGACCATGTTGTTATGAAAATTATCAAGGGAATGCCCCTTAGAAGTTGTAAAAAATTTTATTTAAATAAAATATATTAAGTGTTATTTTGCATGTTCCCCTGCCAATATCTTAAAATACATTACTCCACCAGTCTCCATTTGATGTGAATGTATGCCTTGTACGGATATGAAAGCTTTCAAGTGACTAAGGTAGTCATTCTTAAGTTGTATGCCTTGTACGGATATGAAAGCTTTCAAGTGACTAAGGTAGTCATTCTTAAGTTTTAATTGTCACAGCCCACCCCCTTAGGCGACAGTGATGCGATGCTAAGGCAGACAACTACCACAGGCCCCCTAGTGATAATGGCCGACATCCACCCTCAAGTGAGACCCCAACCAATGCATGCCTCGTAGGGTACTGGTGGTTCATTTTCTCTCTAATTTAGAGCGATCGAGTTTTAAATTTATAAACATATATTTCATTTTCCTAAACACGGTCAAATCCAGGCAAGTGCACCTATCGTTATGTAGTTTAGGATAAAATATAGGGTCGTCTCCCACAAGGAACATTCTCAAGCACTAGCACTACTCTAATTTTCCTATGATCTAGCAAAATAATTAAAGAGTCGATTAAATGAATGATTACTATTCTAAATTTAAAATTACACTAGATTATACTAAGAACACAATACAAATACAAATAGAACACAACAAGTACAATAAGATTTTCTCATTTCCTTAACATGAATTTATACATATATTCTCTAATGATTACTACCTACAAGAATCCATTGAGTATATGAATGTTCTTCTCAGAAGCATTCATTTCTAACAATTAGTGTGTCCATTGGAATCTCTTCCTAATTAACAGCCACTAGAAAGTTGCATTAAGATTTATTATTTCTGAATTCTTTAAACAAATGCAGAAAGTCTCACCGGGATATCTCTATCACTATGAGCGACTCGCATAGTAAATAAGATCTATTCTAAAGAACCCTCTCTCGATGTATTCTAAAGAAATCTAGTCAAGAAGGTGTTGCGCCTTCACTACTTCTTGAGATAATTAATTCTATTTACTAGATCTAGTTAATTATTAGATGCAATGACTTTAACGATCAAATTCAAGTTAAATCCATGAATAAATTCCATTCTCTACCCATACAGAATGACAGAAAAATAGATAAAGAATGATATTAACATATTTAGAAAGATGAGAAGAATGAGTAGAGAAAAATACAAAACTCCTTCATTGGATTTGGATGTAGATCTGGAGTCTTGTATACAACAAACGAACGACAAACATAATTACTAACAAACTAAGGAGGGAGAGGTTTTATTACAATCTCAACACTCTCTCTCTCTTTTTTTTTTTTTTTGTACAAGTCTTTTTGAATAAAAATTATGCATAATAATTAATCCTCATGTATTCTAATCTATACCTATATATAATTCTCTTGATCTGCTCCTCTTGAATGGATATGCTTTGTTTTCATTCATCACATTGTTTGGTGAAGAGGTACAACACTTGGATGAATGTATGTGTCTTGATCCCGAACCATTGCATCCATTGGTGAAAAGACACAACACTTAGATGAATGAGTGCATCTTTTCTACATGAACCATTACATTAATTGGTGAAGAGACAAAACACTTCGATGAGTGAGTACATTGTCTTGCACGGGAAATCTTCCTCCAATTAATCAGTCTTTATGAAATTCTTCCAAAATCCCTTTAATTGTTTCCAATATGCTCTAATTTTACCTGAAATGAATATTTATCATACTTAAGTACCAATTCTACTATAAATTATCTCAATAAAGCTATAAATTGGACTTAATTAACCTTTAAGATCAAGGATAAATTACGACTATCAGGTACCACGGGCACTATAGGTATTGTTACCCTTAGGCAGAGTTGAACCCAGTCTGCAGCCTCTAGGATTCGAACCCCAGACCTAAGGCTTTTGCCTGCCCCAAAGGCAGCACCTCTTACCAATTGAGCTCAATTGGTAAGAGGTACTGCCTTTGGAGCAGGCAAAAGCCTTAGGTCTGCAGCCTCTAGGATTCGAACCCCAGACCTAAGGCTTTTGCCTGCCCCAAAGGCAGCACCTCTTACCAATTGAGCTCAATTGGTAAGAGGTACTGCCTTTGGAGCAGGCAAAAGCCTTAGGTCTGGGGTTCGAATCCTAGAGGCTGCAGACTGGGTTCAACTCTGCCTAAGGGTAACAATACCTATAGTGCCCGTGGTACCCTACGGGGCATGCGTTGGTTAGGTCACCATGATGCAATGGTGGTGCCGGCCATTACCATTAGGGGGCCAGTGGTGGGTTTGCCTGCCCTGGCATTGCGTTGCCATCGCCTACGGGGGCGAGGTGTGACATTAATATTGTATAGGTGGACTGTCATGTTTAGGGTACCTGTTTGGGGCTGACAAACCAATTTTTGCTTACTTCTTTCTCTATTTGGCCTTGGCTATATCTTTCAGGGATCAACTTCTGCATTTTCGACTTCAATTGTTGTTTGCTCCAAATCTGAATTAAACACTATTACTCTTTATTTGATTCTAAGAGCTTTAAGACAACATTATTTATCAAAAACATAATTTTTGCAGGTTTTACCAGAAATTCTTAACAAATTAAGCTCAAAATCCTATGAAAAATATAGAGTAAAAATGACTTATCAGTATGCTTTGGTTGGAGCTTTAGAGATGTGGCAGCACTACCTTTAGCCTAAGGAGTTCGTGATTCATACAGACCACGAGTCTTTGAAGCACTTGAAGGACCAGCACAAACTGAATAAACGTCATGCAAGGTGGGTGGAGTTCATAGAAACTTTTCCTTATGTCATCCGCTATAAGCAAGGTAAGGAAAATGGTGTTGCTAATGCACTATCATGAAGACTGTTGCTAATCTCTACTTTAGATACTAAGTTACTTGGTTTTGAACATATTAAAACATTATATTCTGTAGACTAAGACTTTGTTGACAATTATACATGTAGTGAGAAATCTGCTTGTGATAAATTTTATAGGCATTATGGGTATCTGTTTAGGGAAAATAAGTTGTGCATCCCTAATTGTTCTGTTAGAGAGTTGTTAGTGAAGGAGTCTCATGGTGGGGGATTAATGGGACACTATGGGGCAAAGACCTTAGGAGTTTTATAGGAGCATTTTTGCTGGCCCCACATGAAAAGGGATGTTGAGAAGATCTGTGAGAGATACACTACATGTAGGCAAGCTAAGTCTAAAGTGCAACCTCATAGTTTGTACACACCACTACCTATTCCTAGTGAACCTTGGGTTGATATTTCCATGGACTTTATATTAGGATTGCCTAGGAGTAGAATAGTAAGGACTCAATTTTTGTGGTTATGGATAGGTTTTCAAAGATGGCACATTTCATTCCATGCCACAAAACTAATGATGCTTCCCATATTGCTGATTTGTTCTTTAGGGAAGTGGTGAGATTACATGGAATGCCTAAGACTATTGTTTCTGATGGAGATTTTAAGTTCTTAAGTTACTTTTGGAAGACCTTGTGGTGTAAGTTAGGGACTAGATTGTTTTTTTCTACTACTTGTCACCCACAGACTGATGGTCAAGCAAAAGTAGTAAATAGGACTTTATCTACTTTGTTAAAGGCTACTATTAAAAAGAACATGAAAGCTTAGGAAGATTTTCTGCCACATGTGGAGTTTGCTTGTAACCATATTGTACATTCTACTACTAAATTTTCTCCTTTTGAGATTGTGTATGGTTTTAATCCACTGACTCCTTTGGATTTGTCTCCTTTTCCTTTATCTGAGCATATTAACATGGATGGCAAGAAGAAAGATGACTTTGTCAAGCAGATTCATGAGAAGGTGAAACAGAATATTGAACAACGGACTGAGTAATATGTAAAACAAGCTAACAAGGGGCGTCGTCAGATAGTTTTTGAGCCTGGAGATTAGATTTAGTTGCACATGCGCAAGGAGAGGTTTCTTGCTCAAAGGTGATCCAAGTTGCTTCCAAGAGGAGAAGGTCCTTTTCAAGTCATTGAGCATATCAATGACAATGCCTACCAGTTAGACTTACTAAGTGAGTATAGTGTGAGTGCAACTTCAATGTCACTAATTTGAGTCATCTTGATGCAGGTGATGATTTGAGGACAAATCAATTTCAAGAGGGAGGGAATGATGGAGTTAAGGCTTGTAGATGGAATGCAGATCCTTTGAAGATGCCACCATTTGGACCGATTACACGAGCTAGGACCAAAAGATTGAAAGACGCACTTATTAGATATTCAGAGCATTCAAGATTAGAAGCTTCACTTGAAAGACCTAAAGGAGGAGCTTAAACTGATCAATATAATCAAGGAAAACACAGGAATGGATCAAGACATTCAAGCAAATTTGGCTAGCAATGTACACCGCCAACCTACATTTTAGGCTATCGGCTTACATTCAAAGGAGGTCGGCCTTGGAAGTGATTGCATTAGATGGCTTAAGTTAAAGCAAGCATAAAGTCGTCGCCTTATATGGTCTATGCTGGCGGTGTACATATTAAAGCTACCAGCTTATATTCGGCATATATACTCAATTTTGTTTCACAAATTTGTTTCCTTTGTAAAGGCCACCGGCTTACTTCTTGGGCCGCCAGCTTATGTTACTTTTCTAATTATCTTTTTCTATTGTCTTTTAGGTTTCTTTCAATATAGCTATATATATATATATCCTTTGTTTGTATGAACAAAAACATATAACTTTGAATATAATTTCTTTAGAGAATTTCTCTTCAATTCTTTAACGAACTAATCTTGAACTTATCAGTTTACCGTAGCATTCAAATCCAACTTATCAATCTAATTCCCACCTTCGATTCTGACGTCATTCACTTATATCAAGGTTGCTGTTTCATTATAAATAGTAGGTCGTGGTTCTATTAATTTGAGTTCGATCGTAGGTTATAATTCCAGACATATTTTACCGGGTTGCATCACCAATTGACGTAGTTTGTATCATCAGAGGACTATTACGAGTAAAGAATTTTTGTAAGGATGGTCGAGTGAGTTTATCTCCTACTTTTTCATACTTATTTGTGCTTGGAGCTAGAGGCACTAGAAGTAAGAAAAGAAAAAAAATGGAATATGTATGATAATGTTGGTTAAAATAATACTAAGTATATCATGGCAAGAATTGTTGTTATTAAAATGTATGTTCTATTATCATGATGGAGTGTCTATAAATTCTATGATTACCTTTAAAATACCTTAATCATATGACAAGATGTAACCCCTCAATTTCTAACATAAAGTTAGAATAAATCTTAACCCTAGTCAATCTGGAATCTAAAAAGTCAACTATGATCAAGATAATCTAGTAGTTTTAACTCCAACAATCCTGCACTCGAAATCTGAGAATAATAGAAATAAGTTAATGGTGGATTATAGTTCGGAATAATCTAAGATAGCTTAAAAAGATCAGATTTATCGAAATTCGATTTGTTTTGAACCCAAACGGGTTAGTTTCCGAAAAACGTGCCATGGTGCTTAGAATAACACCAAAAGAATTGTAATTATATAAGGATTCAAAAATATTTGTTTTGTAATCTTACGGTAACTAAAAATATTTTCTTTACTACCGGTAATTTAATTGTCCAATCTACTATTCATATTACTATTTCTACTATTCATTACTATTTCACTATCTCTACTTTTTTTTTACAACCTACTCTTACATTCTACCATACCTATGTCTTACAATTTGCCTTTCCTAGACAACTTTATTCACATCACACCTTACACATTATTACATTTCAATAACAAAAATACAAAACAAAACAAAACTCTCCCTCTCTTTCTCTTGATTTATGCTAGCCTCTCTCTCTTTCTCGTCTTCAATATTTTTCTTTTTTAGTTTATTTTATTACGTCTCATTTTTACTCAAAAATTCCATAAATACCCCTCCCTCTCCTTCATTCTTTTCCCACACATTCTTACCTTAACAAACTCTACTAAATTCTCTCCTAAAAATCTCTCTCTAAATTTCTTTTCTAAACTCTCTTTTCTCTCCACAAAACTACTACCAACATATTACTACAACTTCCTTTCTTCTTCTTCATAAATACATAACCTTAGGTAAAATTTCTAATATTTATCCTTTATGTCATGTAACTTAACATGATCATAGTGTATGTTTCCTAAACCTATAAGGTTATGGAAGCAACTGCTAGTGATGTGCCTTCGATCATATGGATTCTATGTCATTTGAATGTTCATTATTTTATAATACAAGTCATTTTCTTTATCAAAGTTGTTATTGGCCTTTTGCTTGATGAAAAGTATTCTTTGAACAAATTCATTATTCCTTATGTTATTAAAGTATGTGACTTTAATAGTAAAATCATAAGGCAAGAAATAACTTTATTCTAAATTATCCCTAGTCGTTCTTTATATGGAATACTAATGAATCAAGACTAGAATGTTGGCTAAATGATGATCATATTTTATTGATCATGGATATGAGATATCGATTCAATATATAGATACATGTAAGAGTATATTGTATTGGAATGACCAAATATAACAATGTTATATGGATCATTGCAATAAGTATTTCTCATTATAGTGTTATTTTAGTCCTTTGACCTGATGACACCATGGATTTATACATAGCACGTTCCATGTTTTGATATGTTCTTCATTATCTTTAATCGGATAATTATAAGACTGTAATTGGACATGGAATAAGTCATGTAGAGGAATGTGAGTGTTCGTAAAGGAATTTATTCATCTCATTAATTTCAGAGAGATATGTTTTGGGCCTGTTCATGAGTAAGACTGAGAAATGCATGGTTATGCTCGAATGAATTGATAAGGAATCATCAATATCATTCGTTTAAATCATTCAAACTTTAGATTCAAGAAAAATGTGATTAAACAATATATGTGTATTGATCCACACCTTATGTTTAATTATAAGATATCATATAACAAAAGGACTAGATAACTAACTATTAATAGGTAGAATCGGATCACTAATCGCTTAATTTGGGTAGGCATAATGTCTTGCTGAAGACTAATTATGTCTTGTAGGCCTAAAAGGTGTTTTAGGGTTATTACCAACATTAAGTAAACCTACATTGTCACACACAAAGAATGAATCAATCGGATCATGGGTTATTTTAGATAACCACATCGGGAATCATATAATTATATATTATTCTTAATCTGATTGAATAATAAATAATTATAAAATAAAATTGTTATTTTTATAAGACATGTGTCATTAAATAATTATAAAATTTTTACCCACTCCATAGTTAAAACCAAGAACTAGACTAGTTTTCAAAGTTAAAATAAAATCAACTCACTAGTTTATAAACTTACGTAGAAAAATAAAAAGTTTGCCAAGGTTCTAAATGATAAAATCATTTTCAATGAAATATATAGACATGATAAGCTAAAAAATAATGGATATTATCAACAACTTACAAAAGATATTGAAAGTGTTTCTTCCAAGTAAAAATTTTGCAAATAACTTAAAAGACCAAGTATTTAGAAATAAAAACTTATCTTTAGAGAAGTTAAGAAATAAAAATATAAGAGGAAAAGACATATTTATAATTTTCAATCAAAACCATTTAAAATAAAAAATATATGTGACACAACTCAAATTGTTAGAAACTATCAACAACTTATGAAAAATTTTGGAAACTTCATTTTTATCACTAAAGGTAAAATTTGTGGAAGGCCAAAGTTAAGAAAAATTAATTTATTTTTAGAGAAGAAATTAGAAAACGAAATAATAATATACTTATTTATAATAACCTAAGAAATTATAAAATTGTCATGCCCCAAAGGGTACCCTAGCTATATTGTATTATATATAATATTGATTTCTATACAATACAACTAGTTACTCTAAGAGTTGTGACATAAAAATAGGATCTTTTAAGTTGCTTGAGAAGAAATGATGTACATACACAAAATATACAAAAACAGATAAATGAACTTCATATAAAGTTTGTATAAGCTATTACAAACTGGTTTATCATCTTACAACTAAGAACATAAAATAGATGTAAGCTTGCTAATACATAGATCTAAATCTTCCTTATCTACTCCCATAACGTGCTAACTTGGCTTCCTTACCCATTCTAATCCTCGAGATGGTACTAGCCACGGCTTGAGAATAATCCTGAAAAATCTATTGGAGTATGAGCATTTCTACAGCTAAGTGAATAACCATCACATATTACACATCAAGCAAAGCAAATGAGTAATTTATCAAACAAGTGTAATACAGCATTCAAGCATATGTACAATTACAAGCCTGGACAATCGGAATCCAAACAGGATGTAGATTTGCGCCCTCTCATCGAGGTTGAAGGAACCTAGTTAAGGATCATATCCTTATGACCCACCTGCTTAGGAGAAACAGAGAATCATAGGAATAATAACACTCACTTTATTCTTTTCTTTATGATTAAGTTTCTCACTCAATTTTCTTTAGAACAAAGAGACTCCATTAAGCATTAGTTATTTCAAGTCGATGCCACGGGCGGCGTTCCTTCTTTTTCCAAGTAGTTTCCATGGAACCGAACAGAACAGGGATAATTTGGAAGAACTAGGAAATTTACATCTAGAAAAACCAAACATTAACCGAGATCCGAAATACTAACATGTAGCAAGCTGTTACAACTTTACGTAATATTTGTGCAAGTTATGCAATTTATGATTCTTTAAGTTATAAGCCTGTCGGTTATAAATTGATTATTAAATGATCAAATAGTTTATAGATAATATTCAACATGCTTCAACAAATTTCCACACAAATTTTGTTATCACTTTTTGTAAACCCCGGGAATCTCAGTAGTTAAGAAAACCCTGGGAGTTGAAAAGCGAAACCCTAATCCGGTTCAGTTTAAGCCTAGTGAGAGGAGCTTAGGAACCCTAAATCCGGCTTTCCTTCGGTTTCATAATAAAAGAAGTTTTATAAAGTAAATGAATATGAATAATCCTTCTATAGTATATTTTAGACCTTCGAAAGTTTTAAATTCGAGAATTTTTCAATTCCGGGCCTTCCCGAGCTTAATTACGGAAAAGCATGCCCCGAACCACGAACTCAGAAAAATGTTCCGGAATATTCGTTAGAACCGTAATTTTATAAGGATTCCAAAAATATCAATTTTATAATTTTCCGGGCTATAAAAATTACAGTTATAGCTTTTCCCGTGTTTTCTTTACAACCACTAAAGTAGATGTCTTATCTACTATTCACAAGTACAACCTACACTACACACTACACACTACCCATACCCTATTCTTACATCCTTACAACTACTCATTTCAATTTTCTTTTCCAATGAATTTTGTCTCTTAAATAATTATTACATTTTAATTACATAAATTACAAATTTAACAAATTTCAAACACACACACACACACATAAACCCCCATGGCCGGTCGCCCCCCCGCCACCCACCCCCCCCCCCCCCCCCCCCCCCCCCCCCCCCCCCCCCATTTTCCCTCTCATTTGTTTTATTTACTCAATTTTATTCATCTAAAACCCTAATGCATGTAATATATAAACTAAATGTTCATTCTCTCTCTTCATTTTCACTTGTCTAATTTTTTTTCAAAAGAGAAAAACCTCTCTTTCTCTCCCCCTTAGATGTCGTGAGCCTCCCCCCACACACACCACCCCCCCCCCCCCCCCCCCCCCCCCCCCTCTCACTCACACACACAAGCTCAAATCCTCTTCTTTTCTACTCCACAACTCCATTGGTATGTTGATTTTAGGCTTGTTCTTCCTAAATCTTGTAATGGCAAAGCTATTTCTTGTGTGTTTTCACCTTTAATCCCAATGGGCATATGCTAGGGACATGAAAATACTTGAACAAGAATATCAAGTCATCACAAGATATGGATCTAGTGTTTAAATGAGTTTTTGTTAAGATATTCTCTTTTTTATGCATGTAAAGTAGAGATCTTGTATATATATTGATGTTCATGCCATGAGATTTATGATTCATACATTATATTTAGTAGATCTAATGTTTAGACATCCACATATTCATCTACATGCATGTTCATATAGTTATCTTGATTTCCATGCATTGATGATCATAAAAATGTAGTCTTGCATATGTATAGATGTGTTAGATAGTAGATCTCCATGTATAGAAGGCAAGAAGATTGAAAAAGAAAAGGTTTTGTTAGAAATGACTTGTTGGAAATTCGGATGGATTTAGAACCCTACCTTAAAGACCACCAAAAATCACTTTAAAACTCATATTTTTCATAAAAATTGGAAGGTATATGTAATAGATACCCTTAAGGAATTTTCATAAGTTTAGATGAGTTTAGGCATGATAAAAATGTGAAACAAGTAATGGATTTAGAATGAAAAATATTGAGATGGTGATTAGAAGTAAAATTCGTAACTTAGGATGGTGCCTACATGAACACTTAGTATCCAAGCTTAGATGGCATGTTTTATGAGTTAAATGAAGCCTTTAGATGATAGATATATTGGAGCTTCAATTTTTTATGCCCTAAACAAGTTTTCTTATAAGGAAAATGCAAGGAAATGAAATTTACAAAATTCGGATTTTTACAAGTAGCTTGTTTAAAAACATGTTTACCAAATGAAAAATGTGGATTTTTATGCATAAATGAAGGTCATGATTAATATAGACTTTGAGAACTTATTTTTATTTAGATAACAAGTGAATTTCAAGAATAAAATCAAAGGAACCCTAGGGAATGTAAAATTGGGAAGAATAGCTCTTTAAGAATAACCTTTGTGGAATTTTATAACAATTAGGAGTTCATAAGAGTTCATCATCAAAAGTCATCAAGACCATGCATATAGTGATTTCATTACATGACATTCATGTTAGGAAATTATTCATATACCATCCATACATGAATCATCAACTAGGAACATTTTTCATCAAATACAAAACAATTTTTCGGAATCGGAGAAGTTACGGAACAGATCTGATCCTACTGTTCTGCGACCCTAATGTTTTCAAAACTAGAAATTAATATTAGAATTAGATAGATCTTTCGAAGTAGATAGAGATCGATGTAAAATTTGCGAAATTCCGAGTTAAAATGACCAAGTTATGGCCGTTTTAAGTCGGAGCTTCCACAAATAGCGAGAATTCCGAATTCACCTAGTTTAGATGCATAGCTTGAATTAGCTACATGATGAGAATCTCATTAGGATTTTTCTTATATGGTAGGTGATCCCGAGTAAGACGACACCCTACCTCCCGACTATTACTACTAAAAGACCGGCGTCCAATGGCCGAGTGAGTACTACTTCTACTCTCAATTAATGTTTGTGATTGTATTGTTAGTGGCACTAGTGGTGTAGGCAAAGATAAAAATGGGTATGTATGATGGGGTATATGGGAATTATATATTTGTCTGCTGTTGATGTGTGAAATGGAGCTTAAGAAATATCGAAACCGGGTGTTAAGCTATTGACTGATTAGCTAGCATTTTATATGGATTGTCTGCGAATACTTGTTGGTCACCTAAAAGAATTGAATTAATATATATTTGGATTCAATTGTAATTGGACTCATTCATATCATGACGGGGATGAAGCATTAGCATTGGTTGGTTTTTCGTGATCCATAAAACGAACATGTTGGTTAATCGTGATCCATAAAACGAAATTGTTGGTTAATCGTGATCCATAAAACGAATTATTGATCAGTTGATTGTAAGCTTAAACGGCGTCGTACCGCAGGATTCGTTAATCTGCTAACCCGGGATGGAGGGCGTAAGTCCATCCACATATGATTTTCGCCTGGTCATATGTTTGTTAAAACCATTTGTTTGATGCATACATTTGCGTGAATAATCACTTGTTTGAATGAATTGTACTTAATTATGATATGGAAGTTCTTACTCACTAAGCTAGTTAGCTTACGCCCCCATAGCTTTTATTTGTTGCAGCACGAGTTTATCTGGCTTAGGCCGAGATAAGCCACAGCTCAGGTACCGGAGATAGAAGTTTCCCATAGAAGTTTACCTCGCTTTTGTTTAGACTTTCGTTGGAAACTAAAGGACTCTGGATGACCGTAATGGACTTGATATTATTTTTGCGGGGGAATGCCCCTTAGATTTTGTAAAGTATATATATATGTTTTGGTTTATTATCTATGGCTAATGAATGCCACATTAAACTTCTTAACTCCATTGAATGAGTATTCTATTGTTGTAAAGGGACGCTTTACATCTATATAAGACTCCCGAAAGGCTCGAATAGAAATTCGAGAGTCTTTTATAGTATGTGGCGGGCTGTTACGTTTAGGATACCCTACGGGGCATGACAGTTTAAGTTGGTATCAGAGCACTAGGTTATAAAACAAGACAATAGAATTAAAAGAAACCGGACTTAGAAATCTAATTAATAGGTTCAAATGGAGTTAAAAATGTTTTTCTTGCTAAGTCTGATTAGGAGTCTTATATTGCTGTAGGTCTCCTTAGGTGAGACCAGGGAACGGGCCAGAAACTTCACCAAGAGGAACGATGAGACTATGGTGGAAGGAAGGATTGAGATACACTAGATGGGCTGCTGTAGTCGACCGGTTGAGGTATGATCCCATGGGGAGAAGGAGTTGGACTAAATTGGAGACGATTTATACCTTGGGGAGAATCATGGTTGAGTATGGGCACAAGCCCATGACTAGGGAGGCTACATTTATTTTGAAGAATGGGGGAAACCGAACCCCTCCAGATTTTAGGGTGTGGATCCCTATAGGACCCTTATATGTGTATGCCCATGACAACTTGTATGACCACCATGATTGGAACATAGCAGACGCATGGAACCATATCACTTGGCATGCGGTTTATTTAGACATTCTCCCCCCGAGTGATAGCTCCACCTCCAGCCACTGACATAGGTATGCAATTGAAGGTGCTGTGATTGAAGAGAATGAGGAAGAGGAGGAAGAAGAAGAAGAGGACCCCGAGGAGGATCCTAATTGGAGGAAAATGTAGTCCCTAGAACCCCTACCCCACCCATCGAGCCGGAAGCGGAAGTGAATCCGGAACCCAACCAAATTGTATGGGATTTTAATCGGGAATTGGAGATACCGGATAGTGGTAGGGTGGAACCCGAGTTTGATCCATGATATGGAGAGATGTTTATATGGAGGGTGAGAATCCACCTGTGCTTGACCTAGCAGTAGTAGAACCCGTGGCCCCTGAGCCTATGGAGGTAGAAGACGGGTGGAGAGCCTGTGAGGAAACCGAGTTAGTGGAGACTCAAGTGAGTGAGCCTGAAGTTAGAGGTGAGGAGAATGAAGTGAGCCCGAGGGAAGGGCAAGGAACGGAGGAAGAGGAAGAAAGTGAAGACCAAGAACCTTTAGTCCGACCTACTAGGAAGCGGAGGATGACTACGAGGGAATACCTTAGTTTGTTTATCCGACGGGACGACGGTGGTTCTTCTAGCAGGACGACCTCCTAGCTCGACCTCCGAAGACTCTAGTGATGAGTAGAGGCCGAGATGATAGCTAACCCATGAAG
Source organism: Combretum micranthum (assembly GCA_024138025.1). Classification (NCBI taxonomy): domain Eukaryota; kingdom Viridiplantae; phylum Streptophyta; class Magnoliopsida; order Myrtales; family Combretaceae; genus Combretum; species Combretum micranthum. Next base: position 59,875 of record JAMXBD010002677.1, on the reverse strand, counting down.
TCCAAGTGAAGTCCTGATTTTTCTTATTTTAGTAGGCAATGCGGGATGCCAATTTGCCTTAGGATTTCAGGATAGCTAGTATTTTATTGCTTCTTTTTCCCTGTATTTTGTCATGCTTTCGGGAATAGGGAAAATGTTTAGAATCGGAATTGGAGTATAGCTAGCCAAATTTTGGGGACAAAAATATTAATGTAATAGTTGTATGGCTCGCTAAAGTAATGAAGGATCATGATTATTTCAAGGAAAGGAGTTGTGAAAGGCATGCATGCTAGACATGAGGCATAAAGAACATTAACCGCATATAAATTGCATGAGCATTCATTCATTCACACTATTGTTATGAATTTCAACTTGTTACCTTATGTATGAGTTCTTTTGTTCTCCTTATGATTATATGAAATTATGAAATTCCATTTCTTTAAGTTTGATTTCCAAATTTTCGCAATTTTTGAACATTGTTAACAAATCAATTCCTTTCAAAATCTAAAACCTCCTAAGAATACTAAAATTCATTAAACATGTATAAACAGACGAAACCGACGGATTCGGAATCGGGAACAAGGGTCTATCCCGAACGAAGCCGACCAACCGGCTGCGCCTCCACCTAACCCAGGAGTTGCGCCTCAGAATCAACAGGGTGATGTGTTAAACGCGATTGGACAATTGCCAATCTTCTGAATACATTCATCCAGAATCAGAACCCGGTTCAGAACCCACACCAAGGACAAAGTGTCCGGGATTCTGCTCCACACCACCACCCACAGATCACAGGGAAGTGACTGCCGAAGCACCTGCTCCACAAGAGGAGCATTCCTATAATGTGCCTTTGCCACCACCCCCGCCATACAGGAGACCCCACCGAAGCTCCTTACCGATTTCATCAAGAGTAACCGGTATTTTGATGGAGCGTTCGGCAAACCAGATGAAGCCGAGGACTGGTTAGCTCAAATTGAGCGTTCTTTTGCTGCATATGAAATTCCACCTTACTTACAAGTGGAATATGGAACATATATGTTGAGGTATAATGCGAGGGTCTGGTGGGACTCTAAGAGAAGGAGCTTGCCTTCCCCGGTTACATGGGAATCTTTTCGCCGGGAATTTTTGGATAATTACTTCCCCTCCAGTTTACGGGTGAAGTATAGTGCTGACTTTCTCCACGTGAAACAAAAGGGAGAACAGTGGAACAGTATGAGACTGAGTTCGTCCACCTGTTGCAATACGCACCTGAGTCATTCAGGGATAGTGAAGAGCTGAAGAAGCAAGTATTTTTGGGTGGCTTAGACAAGGAATGCGGATCAAATTGGAAGAATTTGGGGTAAGGACATACCCTGAGATGGTAGAGAAGGCCCGAGTGATTGAAGGGGCCAGAAAAAGGAAATACCAGAACCTGACAAGAGGGTATTTGGAAAAGGCCGTTTGACGCCTCGAGTTCGGATTCAAGGGAAAAAGGTACAGACCGTACCATGGGTTTAAAGATGACTCTAGTAGCAAGCCAACTCAAGCTAAGACCAATGTCTCCTATTGGAAATGTAAGGGGGCACATGCTCATAGGCAATGCCAGTTGTTGAAAAACAAGTGTTATTTCTATGGCGATGCTGGCCGTATGGTTTATACGTGCCCGAAGAAGCTGGCCGTGACGTGCTTTATTTGCAAGGAGAAGGAGCACTTAGCCTCTGAGTGTTTCCAACGGAAAAGTGTAGCCGCTTGACCCTTTGGGACTTCGAGCAATACCAACCTCTTGAGGTCGGGAAATAAAAGTGGGAGTCGAGCAGCATCAGCAATGCATGGGATGAGGTTATATAACTTCGAAGGCCAGTGGATGGCAGAGGAAGATGAGGAGGAGGAAGTGGAATTGGCAGCTTTGGATCAAAGCGAAGGCGCTGATGGCGGCCTGGTGACAGGTTAGTAACAGAAACCTTCACAAGTTAAATTTTGATTTATTTATCTGAATTGTTATCTGGATGAAATTATATATGTTAAAGGAAAGCTGGAAGTAAGAACCCTAGGTAGGTAGCTGAGAGTGCTGTAGGATTGATGAGTGATGGATGTTTGTTGACCTCAGGACACATTCGGGTGAATAGCGTGGAGGCATATGTCTTATTTGACACGGAGCGACACATTCGTTCATCACCACTAGTTTGGCTAATCACTTGAATTACCTATAGCCACAACTACTGCTAGTTTGAGGATTAAGACACCTACCGGGAGCGTTGTGTCAACCCGAGAGATTATAAAGGATTGTCCGTTGGAGTTCATGGACACAGCTCCAAAAGCGATTTAATAATATTGGAGATGAATAAATACGAAGTTATCCTCGGAATGAGTTGGCTAAGCAAGGTAAAAGCAATAGTGGATTGTCAAAAGAAAACAGTGAGTTTCTATGATCAAATGGGGAAAAAGTAGAATTTGTGGGAGAAACCCTAGTCCGAGAAGGTTTGGTGTAAACTCGTTTGAGTTGATGATGGAGGATGAAGAGATAATACCGATTGAAGGTGTCTTGGATGAAGAGGAAACCCGTGAGGAAAGGGATATACCAGTGGTAAATGAATATTTGGATGTGTTTCCAGAAATTTTGCCAAGATTACCACCAAAAAGAGAAATTGATTTTGAGATTGTTTTAGCTCCAAACACCGAACCAATATCCAAAGCACCATACCGGATGGCACCGGCTGAGTTGAAAGAGCTAAAGGCACAATTACAGGAACTTCTGGACCAAAAATTCATAAGGCCAAGTGTGTCGCCATGGGGCGCACCTATTCTGTTTGTAAAGAAGAAGGATGGATCGATGAGACTGTGTATCGATTATCGTGAGTTGAATAAGGTAACTATCAAGAATCGATACCCTCTGCCAAGAATTGATGATTTGTTCGATCAACTGCAAGGGGCTTGTGTGTTTTCACGCATTGATTTGCATTCGGGATACCATCAATTGAGGATAAAGCCTGAGGATGTACCAAAGACGGCTTTCCGTACTCGTTACGGACACTACGAGTTCCTAGTGATGTCGTTCGGGCTGACCAATGCCCCAGCTGCATTTATGGACCTTATGAATAGAGTCTATAAGCCACTTTTGGATAAGTGTGTAATAGTTTTCATAGACACATCCTGATATACTCGAAGACCAAAGAGCAACACGAGGAACATCTTCGTTTGGCGTTACAGACCTTAGGGACAACAAGCTGTACGCCAAATTGTCCAAATGTGATTTTTGGTTGGACAAATATCCTTCCTTGGACATGTGGTAACTGGTGAGGGGATATCAGTTGACCCCGAGAAGATCAAGGCAGTAGTAGAATGGAAACCGCCGCAGACGGTTACTGAAGTAAGAAGTTTCTTGGGATTAGCTGGCTACTATCGCAAGTTTGTGAAGGATTTCTCCAAGATAGCCAAGCCACTGACTCAATTGACTCAAAAGAACGAGAAATTTGTTTGGACGGATAAGAGGGAGCAGAGCTTCCAGGAATTGAAACGACGATTGGTATCGGCACCGATCTTGGTTTTACCAGACCCAGAAAAGTCCTATACGGTGCACAGTGACGCCTCAAGGAATGGCCTTGGATGTGTCTTGATGCAGGAAGGGAAAGTTATTGCATATGCTTCTCGGCAATTGAGACCACATGAGCAGAACTACCCTACACATGATTTGGAATTAGCTGCCGTTGTCTTCGCTTTGAAGCTATGGAGACATTATCTTTATGGACAGAGGTGTGAGATATACACGGATCATAAAAGTCTTAAATATCTGTTCACACAAAAGGAACTAAATATGCGACAAAGGAGATGGCTAGAATTATAAAAGATTATGACCTGGGAATAAATTACTGTCCCGGAAGGTTAATGCCGTCGCAGATGCCTTAAGTCAAGAATTATGGAGGTAGCTGCCTTGATCACAAGTCAAAGAGAGTTGGTTAAGGAGTTTGAGAAGTTAAGATTGAGTTCATAGGCCAAAGCGCTGAGCTTGAGATAGCCAATCTGGCACTGGAACCGACCCTAATAGAAAGGATCAAAGAAGCTCAAATATGACGAAGTGATACAAAAGATCAAAAGGGAAACCCAAGTAGGAAAGTACCTTGATTTTGCAATAGATGATGAAGATGTGATCCGAATGAAAGGAAGGTTGTGTGTACCAGAGGACGAGGAGTTGAGGAAGGAATAATGAGTGAAGCTCACAACTCCGGATATACCATGCATCCAGGAGGTACCAAAATGTACCAAGATCTGAAAAGCCACTATTGGTGGAACGGCATGAAACGAGATGTGGCGGATTATGTGATGAAATGCCCGATTTGCCAACAGGTGAAGGTAGAGCACCAAAGACCGGGTGGATTGCTGAAGCCTTTACCCATTCCTGAGTGGAAGTGGGATCAGATATCTATGGATTTTGTGTGTGGTTTTCCCAAGACTCCTTCTGGTTGTGATGCGGTATGGGTAATAGTGGACGGTTAACCAAGTCGGCACACTTCTTGCCCATAAATATGACTTATTCCATGGAAAGGTTAGCCAAATACATCAGAGAGATTGTAAGGTTACATGCATACCTGCAGGGATTATTTCAGATAGAGACCCGAGATTTGTGTCCAAGTTTTGGACAAGCCTGCAAAAGAGTTTGGGCACTAAATTGCATTTTAGTACGGCTTATCACCCTCAGACCGATGGACAGTCTGAGCGGACGATCCAAACCCTGGAAGACATGCTGAGAGCGTGTGCCTTGGAATTCAAAGGGAGTTGGGATAGTCATGTACATCTAATTGAGTTTGCTTACAATAACAGCTATCACTCCCCATTCAGATGCCACCGTATGAAGCTCTGTATGGACGGCGTGTAGATCCCCTTGTTTTGGGATGAAGTGGAAAAGGTAGCTATTGGGCCGGAATTGTACAAGAAGCCGCCGAAAAGTGAGGTAATTCAGCGGAAAATGAAAGAAGCTCAGGACAGGCAAAAGAGTTGGGCAGACCTGAAAAGAAGAGAACTTGAATTCAAGGTGGGTGATCATGTGTACCTAAAGATAAACCCGATTAAAAGTATTAAAGGATGCGTACACAAGGAAAGTTAAGCCCAGATACATTGGACCTTTTGAAATCTTGGAAAGAGTCGGAGATTGGCATATCGGCTAGCCACCACCAAATTTGTCCGGGATCCACAATGTATTCCATGTGTCAGTATTGAGGAGTACGTTGCCGACCCGGAAAGGATTCTGGAGTTGGAACCGATTCAGCTGAAGGAAAACCTGACATATGAGGAACACCCAGTGAAGATATTGGATAAGAAAACTCAAAGGCTACGAAACAAAGACATTCACTACGTCAAAGTGTTATGGAGGAATCATGCCTTTAGGAAGCAACCTGGGAAGCTGAAGATGAGATCCGAAGAAGTACCCCGAGTTATTTGAAGAACAAGGTACGTCAGTTCCGTTTTGAGGACAAAACTTTATTTAAGGTGGGGAGGTTGTAAACCCTGGGAATCTCAGTAGTTAAGAAAACCTGGGAGTTGAAAAGCGAAACCCTAATCCGGTTCAGTTTAAGCATGGTGAGAGGAGCTTAGGAACCCTAAATCCGGCTTTCCTTCGGTTTCATAATAAAAGAAGTTTTATAAAATAAATGAATATGAATTATCCTTCTAAAGTATATTTTAGACCTTTGAAAGTTTTAAATTCGGGAATTTTTCAATTCTGGGCCTTCCCGAGCTCAATTACGGAAAAGCATGCCCCGGACCACGAACTCAGAAAAATGTTCCAGAATATTCATTAGAACCGTAATTTTATAAGGATTCCAAAAATATCAATTTTATAATTTTCCGGGCTATAAAAATTATAGTTATAGCTTTTCCCGTGTTTTTGTTACAACCGGTAAAGTAGATGTCTTGTCTACTATTCACAAGTACAACCTACACTACACACTACCCATACCCTATTCTTACATCCTTACAACTACTCATTTCAATTTTCTTTTCTATTATGTGATTTGTCACAAAGTGATTATCAACAACATAAAACTAAAGTAATACAAGCTTTCTCAAGTTTCTTAAATAACAAAGGTAGTTTTACCAAGGAAATATAAAGAATAAATATTTTCTTTGTATAATGTGGTAACCTAAGTTTTAGTAAAATAGTTTGTTAAATATTAAGAAGCTTTACAAAAGCTTAAGATTTAAACTCTTTTAACTCCATAACAAAACCAAGGAAACAAACTAGTTTTCAAAGATAAGATGAATTTAATCCACAAAGTTAAAACCCATTTAGGAAAAACAATGATTTTCAAATTCTTAAAAGAGAACTATTTTCACAGAATGTAAACAAATGATTTTATCAATAAAAATGATCCTTTTCAAAAGAAATGAAAAAACAAGTTTTAGAAAGCAAAAGCTTGTATTTTAGAAATAACATAAGAAGACAAGACTCATTTTCTAAAATCATCCTAAATACAAAATTATGAAAAAGGGTTTTCATCAACTTAATATACTTTTGATAAAATTGATCTTTTATCAACTAGAAGTGAAATTTATTAAAAACTAAGGTTAAAAGAAGATTTATTTGTCCTTGGAAAATGAATGAAGAAAATAAAATAAGAATATACTCATTTATAACAACCTAGGAAAATATAAAGTTTCTTTAAATACTTGAAAAGAAATTTTCAAAATGAATTGTTTTATAAAATAAATTGTTGAGACACTACCATTAGGATTTTTGCATATAAAGTGAGCTTACCTATATATTCAAAAGTGTTTATCAAATATATATTTATATACTTACATTGTTACAAAAGGACTTTCTTTGAAATGAAGTTGAGTTAGAAAATGGATTTGCAAAAGTTTAGAAATAATTCGTTTTAAATCTGTACCCAATGTTTTTGGAACCCAAATGACCTTATATGATAAAGATAACCTTATAAATGGATAGATCTTTTCGAATAGGTAGAAAACGGTATATAACATGCGAAATTCCGAGTTAAAATGAGCAAGTTATGGCCATTTTAAGTTGAAATTTCCTCTTATACGATTTTACTGCTATTTTAAGAAAAGTCTAGAGTCTCCAAGAATAGAAAATTCATGAAAGACTTATCCCGGGTATTTCTTTTGTCTAGGTGACGAAAGATACGAGATTACCCTACCCGAGGATTACTACGACTAAGAAGATCGCGAAATGGACGAGTGAGTTATTCCTCCTAAATTCGTTATCTTGCTTGCGCTCGAAAGTAGTAGCATTACTATACTAAGAAAAGATAAAATGGATATATATATATATATATTTGAGAAATTCGGGATTATGTGTATATATATGATTCTATGTTTATGCGTAAAATAACAATTAAGAATATCGCAACTTCGAACTGTTTGTTTAAATAATTTTGTTTACTCACTTGTATGTCTGTTTATTGTTTGCTAATTGATTGATCGTCCCGAATAAACCTTAATAAGGTTTGGCTTAAGAAAAATAAAACGCTCACGTATAGCATCCATCGAGTCACATCTATTTTGGAAGGCTGCTCCTACGCGTAGAGTTGGATTGGCTGTGATCGTGCGGTGCCACGGGCCATGTTCCTTCCTGGAGAATCCAAATCGCTCGGAGAAAGCGACTCTAGGTTCAGAGCCAAAACAATCGAACGTTGTGGGTGAGGCCCTGGCGACTAGCAGTAGAAGGTTGAGGACCTTCAACCCCGATTCCCTAACCTTTGATACGGAGGGGTAAATCCGTTCTATATATGGTTTCTGGATAATATATATATTTGTGTAATCATGTGATTGTTGCATTGAATGCATAGCATATGTGTGTTTATACAAATAAACTTGTTTAAATATTCGGTGCGAATAAAAAGGAATATCTCACTAAGCTAGTTGTAGCTTATACCCTTATAGATTTTGATGAAACAGGTATACCCGTGGCTTAAATCGGGGGTCATGATACTGAGGAAATCATGGAAGGATGTTAAGCTTCTATGAAGGAAATGGAATCATAAGATGAAATAGTTTTGTAAGATTCTTTATATGTAATGACCGTTATGATTAGTAATGTTTATCTATTTGTAGACAATAGAGGAACATGCCCTTAAAAAGTGAAATGTAATATGTTTATGTTTTATGATAAGTATTCTCTTTGCCTTGTTACTTATTTATTATCAATATAAATTGCGCTACTCCGATGCGCTCTCTTGGTTGTGATGTACGCCTTGTACATGATATGAAAGCTTTTGCGTGACTAAGGTAGTCATTCCTAGGCTTTAGTATTGTGTACGGCGGACTGCCACGTTTAGGGTACCCTTCGAGGCGTGACAATTTCAATTTCAATCATTTTATGGTGTCTCTTTAATTTGTGAATGTAGCTTAATTTTTGGAATGGACATTTACAAAGTTCTTGCTTTTATAACACAAATGAAATTTGTCTTTGTTTTGAGTTTTTATACATAACCATATACCGCAAAAACCAAAAAGTTGCTTTTTTGGTTAATTATTTGTACTTTTTTTGGTTATTGTAAAATTTTAAGTATTGAAAATTGCTTAACATTGCAAATTGGATTATGATGGTTATTGTAAATGTATATTATTTTTAATGATTTACTATAAATTTAATAATCAGTTAATATTGTTCAATATTAATATTCCTTACTAATGTAAGAATTAATATTAATCTAGATATAAATATATTGCTATGTAATCAATTAACTTGATATTGATAGTATTAATTTAATTAATTTTGTGTTTATTAAATATTAAGCTAATTAATTTATTATATTAATATTTAATATTTTAATTAGGTAGTAAATTTTTGCAAAAAAAATAAATTATGGCTTTTTATTTTATATAGTATGTAATTAATATAATTGTATGTATAAATTAATCTTTTAAATTATATTTATTAAATAGTATAATAAATTAATTAATTAAATATATTACAACATAAGGGTATAATGGTCAATGTATAATGTCCTGTCCTATACTTGTACATACCAAACATTGGACAACACAAAAATTCTTGTCCAGTATCATACATTCCAAACGTGGGAAAAAAAATTTGTTCTGTCCAGTACTTCTTGTATTGTGCTGTCCAGTTCCTCTTGTTCTGTCCTGTCCTTAGAACCAAACGTAACCTAAAGGTCAACAAAAGTCTAGTACAAACCCTAGATTTTAGATCTGGCATTCCCATTTTCTTTAGCCCTAGAAAATGAAGTTGGAATAATTAGTGATAATAGTTCGTAATAGCTTTAGGTTATATAAAAATATCAGATTTGCGAAATCCGAGTGTCCTTCGAACTCAAACGAGATCAATTCTCAAAAACCGTGTCTTGGAGCCCGAAATAATAAAAATATTCTGATAACACCGATAGGACCGGTTTAATATAAGGATTTCAAAAATATCAGTTTCGTAATTTTTCGGTAATTAAAAATATCAAATATCACAATTATACACGTATTTTCTTACTATCGGTACTTAAATTGTCATATCTACTTTACATTATACTATTTACTACTATTCTACACTATTTATCTATCTCAATTTTCTTACAATTATCATGTCTACTTTACATTACACTATTTACTACTATTCTACACTATTTATCTATCTCTACATTTTCTTACAACCTACTCTTATAAACCATACCTCTATTTTCTTACAATTTTCATTTTCAATACAACTTCACATCTTTCATATCTCACTTTTCATTAACAAAAATACAAAAAAAAAATAAATTTCTTTCCCTCTCTACACTCAATTTGCGCGGCCATGCCTCCTCCCCTCTTCAATTTGTTTCAATTTTTATTTATTTAATTAACACAAATTTCCTCCCACATTTTCTATAAATATCCCCTCTTCCTTCCACTTCTTTCACATCTTCCATACACTAAAATTACTCTCTCAAAATTCTACAAGAATTCTCTCTCAAAGTTCTCTCGAGTTTAGTTTTCATAGGTAATATTTCTTCAAGTTTCCTTCATCTTCATTTACTTAGTATGAACTTAGTGTATGTTTTCTAAACCATGAAGGTTAAAGAAAACAACAATAAGTTCATACTTTATTTTTGTTCATGAATCTAATTTCTTTTATGTTGCTTTCATATATATATATATATATATATATTTAACTAAATATATCTATGTAGCTATATATCTTTTAGAGCATATAAGCTCCTTGTTTTGCAATTTATTTACTTTACTTGCAATTTATTTACTTTCATGTTGTTTTAAGACTAGTCTTTCTAGTCTTATACTTGTTCTCATCAAGTCAAAACGATTTCTTTGTTTCTTTCTTTTGGGACTAGTCCATTCTTAGTTCCAAGATACGTTGATGAAGCTAGGTTCCCAATACTTGATATATCTCTTTACTTGTTTATTTTATTACCATTATGTTTTTCTTATGTTTTCATAATTTTATTTCATAATCATCCATGAATATAGTGATTTTGTCTCAAATAGATAAAAAAAAAAAAAAAGTTTTCTTAAAATAGAAGTTCTTCTCCAAAAATAAATTTTGTCATGAAAGAAACCATTTTTCTATGAAAAAGGAACCAACTTAGTATATCTTTTCTAAGAAATTAGTGGAGCTCATATAGAAGTTGGAAACTAAAGAAAAGAGGAATTCTTAGAAAATACACATTTATTGAAAAGTATTCTTTAAAATTAAGAGATTTCAAATTCTTGTTTAAATAAAAAGTTTTACTAAAACTTCACTTTTCATCATTCAAAAAGACTAGTTTGAAAAACACTAAGAAATTTCCTTTCATAAAAAAAAAAAAGAATTAATGAACAATATAGTAAACCACTTCTTCAAGATATAGAATTATTACTTTCAAAAGAATTAGAAACTAAGCTATAAGGAATTTAGAAAATAGAAAATCATTCTTTTGAAATTTAAAAAGATTAAAGAAAAGACAATACCCCTTTCAAAATGACATGGAAGTTCTAAGCAAACAAGAGGGAAATTTCAAAAGTTTTACTTTTCCAAAGTTATAGAAGGCTTTACTTTTATCAAAAATTTATAGTTGAGACAACTTCATTGATTTCATGCATTTAACATAAGTAAACAAATATGTATATATACATTTTAAAGGTCTTACAATTATTATAATATATATCTCTTTGATTCAAGTTTTATAAAAAAGAAAGTAAGTTTTGTAAAATTTATGGTGAATCTAATCATCACTGTTTGGAGCTCAAACAACTTAGTTTGATGAAAATAATTTTAGAATTTGATAGATCTTTTCGAGTAGGTAGAAATCAGTATATTATGTGTGCAATTCCGAGTTAAATGACCAAGTTATGGCCATTTTAAAATAAAATTTCTCTCTATACGAATTTTAACGATCTTATGACATAGTTCCTTATTGGTACCATAGAATAAAAAAGAAATACTCATTTTTGGTATTCTTCTTGATTAGGTAATCTCGAGAGGATTATTCATATCCGAAGATTACTACGATTAGTGGAAATCCGAACGACTTATCCATTACAAGAAAGGTATCATCATGGCTGAGTGAGTCTACCCCGTTATTTTTCATACTTATGATTGTGCTTGTAAATTTAGTTGCATTAGAATGTAAACAAAATCAAATGGAAGTTGTATGATAATATGTTGAAAGAATATTAAGTATATCGAAACATAAATTGTTTGTAATAAAGTTGCATGTACATTAATATTGAAGTGTTTGAAATTGGTTGCTCACTTGAAAGAAGTTAAATATAACTACTAGACTTTAATTAAGAAATTATGCATGCACTTCATATGTAATAGACCTTTGGTTATTAATTCTATAATATATTTTATTTCTGGATTCTTATACGTTCATTTTTACTTGCTTAAACTATGCTTCTCAAAAGCGTCTCTATTACCGTGTTAGACCTTACATGTAATACTAAGACTTTCGCATAACTAATGCAGTCATTCTTCAATCTTGATATTATATGTGGCGGACTGCCACGTCTAAGGTACCTCTGGGCGTGACAAAGAGAATATGGGAGTTCTTTTCAAAGTAAATATTTGTCATGTAAGAAATGATTTTTCCATGAAAACAAAAACTTAGGAATTTATCTTAGTAAATCTTTTCCAAAAATTTAGAGGAGTTCATCATAAGTTTTTAGTAACAATAGAACAAAGAATTTTTTTTTTATGATACATAAAGTAGATATATCACACATGCACTTTATAAAACAATAAATTGAAAAAGTTTTCTATAAATTTTTAAATTTCAAATTCTTGATTAACAAAAGTTTTATTAAACTTCATTAAGAAAGTTTCACCAATACTTTAGAATATCAAGGAATAGACTAGTTTGAAAAATACCAAGAATGTTTTTTTATAGAAATAAAATATTCTAAGAAATAAAATTAGTAAACAACTTATGAAATCATGTTAATTAAATGAATTTAATTCCCCTAATTTTACTAACCTGAGTATAATGATTATAAAAAATACAACATAAAATCTTTAATAACTTTGAGAAAAAGTCACAAAAGTCACTTTTTTTTTTTTGTTTGCGATTCAAAAATATTAAAATATGACTAGAATCCTTACCAATAAAATTTCAAAACACAAAATAAAACTTCCATAACTTTGGAAAATTGATGATTGATAATAATCGGTTATTATTATAAACCCCAAAAGTTTTCTACTTTAATTCAATAATTAGAAAAATAAAGTCTACACATATTCTAAACCCTAAAGTAGCATTTAAAAATTTACAATCATCAACAATCAAGATAAATAATTCCTAGGCTATAAAAGACAAAATTCCGTTTCGAGAATCGATAACTCGACATGTAATCATAGATAGCCTTAGGTTTCAAGTATAAAATGAAATGATAATTTTGAAAGCCTATTGGTTAAAAAGTGATAATTTAGAAATGAATTACTAGGGTTAAAAAAATAAATAAATACGCGATAGGATTAAAAACAAATCAATATCTATAAATTTAGACCTTAAACAAAATATGTGGGTATATACAAGAATTATACCAAAGAAACTGTAAACCCCTAAAATTTTCGGTTAATTTTAAATTTGATCTTAGAATTAAAAGTCAACCGAAACTAAAGGTAACAAAAGGTTAGTACAAACCCTAGATTCTAGATCCGGCATTTTCGTTTTCTTTACTCTAGAAAACGAAGTTGGAATAATTAGCGATAATAGTTCGTAATAGCTATAGGTTATATAAAAATATCAAATTTTGAAATTCAAGTGTCCTTTGAACCCGATCGGACACAGTTCTTGAAAAACGTGTTCCGGGGCTGGAATAGTAAAAATATTCCGAATATACCGTAGACTCGTAAAAATATAAGATTTTCAAAAATATAATTTCATAATTTTTCGGTAGCTAAAAATATAAATATCATTTATACGTATTTTCTTACTACCGGTATTTAAATTGTCATATCTACTTTACATTACACTATTTACTACTATTCTACACTATTATCTACCTCTACTTTTTCTTATAACCTACTTTTACAACCCATATACCTATTTCTTACATTTCCATTTCTAATACAATTTCACATCTTTCATTTCTTACTTTAATTAACCAAAAGACAAAAAATAATTTTTCTCTTCCCCATTTCACCAAATTTGTGCCGGCCACCCCCTTGTTCCTCTCAAAATTGTTTTAATTTTCAATTATTTAATTAACACAAATTATCTCCCACATTTTCTTATAAATACCCCCTCATACTTCCACTTCTTTCACACCACTTCTACACTAAGTTACTATACTCAAATCTCTCTCAAAATTTCTCTAAGAAGTCTCTTACAAGAAGTTCTCTTCTTCTTCTTTCTTGTAGGTAATATATCTTCAATATTTTCATATATTAATCTACTTAGTATGAACTTAGTGTGTGTTTTCTAAAACCATGAAGGTTAAGAAAGCAACAATAGGTTCATACTTTGTTTTTATTCATAATCTAAATTCCTTTATGATGCTTTATTTTTATAACTATCTAATATATCTATATAGCTATATATATTATTTAGAGCATATAAGCTCATTGTCTTGCAATTTATTTACTTTCCTTACAATTTATTTACTTCCTTGCAATTTATTTAATTTCAAGTTGTTTTTAAACTAGTCTTTCTAGTCTTAGACTTGTCCTCATCAAGTCAAAACATTTTTTTTTCTTTTGGGACTAGTCATTTCTTAGTCCTGGAGTACCTTGATAAAGCTAAGGTCCAATACTTGATTTATTCCTTTAATTGCTTATTATTTCAAGTTATTATGTTTCTTTACATTTCCATAATTTTATGATTCATATTCATGCATGAACATAATGATTTTGTCTCAACTAAAATAAAGGAGGAAGTGTTTTCTTAAACTAAAGATTTTTTCTAAGAAATAAATGTAGAGATTAAGTTTCTTAAAAACTCATAAACATGCCTAGAAATGTTTTTCTTAAATAAACAAAAGGTTTTATAAAAACTTATTTTTCATCAAGTATTAGAAATTCTTTTAGAATAATCACAAGAAACAAAAATATTCTTTTATGAAATTGTTATTACTTTTAAAAGTTGTTGGAATCTAAGCTTAGAAAAATAAAAATCATTCTTTAGAAATTTAGAACAATTACAAGAAATTAAATTAGAAAAGAAATACTCATTTCAAGTAACTCAAAATCTTTTCAAAGTAAAATGAATATTTCAAAAATTCTCAAGTTCAAAATCATTCAAGACTTTACATTTTCATAAATTGAAACAACTTCATTTACTTCATACATTGTTATGAGTCAATACATATATGTTTATACCTTTCAAAAAGCTTACAAAAATATTTGAAAATCTATCTCTTCAAGTGAGCTTTTGATAAAAGGAAGAAATCAAGTTTTTACAAATTCGTGGTAAATGGTCGCTGCCTTTTGGGACCCAAATGACTTAGTTTTATGGAAATAAGTTTAGAAATGTGTAGTCTTTTCGAGTAGATAGAAATAGTATATATATGTGAAATTCCGAGTTAAAATTAGCAAGTTATGGCCATTTTAAGTTGGAATTTCCTTTTACACGATTTTACTGCGACTTTAAGAAAAGTTTAGAATCTTCAAGAAGAGAAACTTCATGAAATACTCATTTTGGGTATTCTTCTTGATTAGATAATCTCGAGGAGGATTGTTCGTATCCCGAAGATTACTACGATTAGTGGAAATCCGAACGACTCATCCATTTCAAGAAAGGTGTCATCATGGCTGAGTGATTTATTCCCCGTTATTTTTCATACTTATGATTGTGCTTGTAAAATTAGTTGCACTAGATTTAGGCAAAATCAAATGGAAGTTGTATGATAAATATGTTGAAAGAATATTAAGTATATCAAAACTTGATTTGTTTGCAATAAAGTTGTTTGTACCTTACTATCTTGAAGTGTTTGAAATTGGTTGCTCACTTGAAAGAAGAAATATAACTACTAGACTTTAATCAAGAAATTATGCATGCACTTCATATGTTGAGTCACATTTCATTCACTACTATACAATTGGTGGGACAAGTATATAATAGTGGTGGTAGACATAACCGGTATATCATGTAAGTGGCAAGTAGGAGCTAGTAAGAACTACGTAAATTGGTGGCTAGTAGGAGCCTGTAATAACTACAAGTTTTTGATGGCGTATAGGAGCCGGTAAGATCTATAAAAGTGTTTTAAAAGTTGTGATTATAATTGGCCTGAATACCTAACCCCGAATGAAGGGTGCAATTCATTCAACATATGATTCCCGGAAAGTCTTATTTCTTGTATGCTCACGTAGTTGTTGCATTCGATATGTTTGAATAATAAACTTGGTTGACAATTTACTTTAAGTATGAATTTTGGGATTTACTCACTAAGCCCATAAGCTTACATCCCTATAGGTATTTGTATTATCAGGAACACCTATTTTTGTGCCCGGGGCCTCCCCATATCCGTGTAAGTTTTCTATTGAAGGTTTTGGAGGAAATCTACTTGAAGACTTAGATTTGAATTCCTTTAAAATCTTTAATATAGTATTTGGATGTTGTAAAGATTATCACATCTTTGGGATTAGTAGGGGTATGCCCCTAAGAAATCATGTAATAGATCTTTGGTTATGATATAATATATTTTATTTCTGGATTCTTGTATGTTCATCTTTACTTGCTTAAACTATGCTTCCCAAAAACGTCTCCTATTACCGTGCTAGACGCCTTACATGTAATACTAAGGCTTTCGCATGACTAAGGTAGTCATTCTTAAGTCTTGATATTATATGTAGCGGACTGCCACGCTTAGGGTGCCCTTCAGGGCATGACAGAAACATTATAAAAAAAAAAGATATAACAATATTAATATGATTAATATATAAAATAAAGAAAAAGAATATTAAGTAATAATCGTAAATTATATCCTAAGAATAATTTGAAATGTACGACAAAAGATAATCCTATAAATTCATTATAGTAAAATATAAATAAAGTCAAACTAAAGACATTTTAATTATTAATTAGATCATGTAATATCAAAATACTAGTCACTTAAACTCCTAAAAAATTAAATTATAATTTATGATAACATATATTGAAACTGAGAAATAAAAGTCTTTAGTATGTCATAATATTCAGAATATTTAATATAATTAAGTACGTAAGTTTTTATCTAAAAAATTATCAAACATGTATTTACATACATTTATTTAGACTTGAGAAATAAAATTTTATCCCAAGTTTCCTATTGAGTGGCTAAACAACAAAAAGCGAATAAACAAACGGATGTCAATATTCACGGAACCTTAAGCAGCAAGAATTCTTTGCCTACACGAAAACTTACATTAGAAGTTTATATATATGTCAGAGAAAGTCTTTGTCATTCTTCACCGTGAGACCTCATCAAACAAAACACAGAGAGAATAACATGAGGCTAACAGGCTGCTAGCGGGAGAAGTTCAAGCAAATTCATATCACTGGTATTATTGTATTTCTATTAGTATTTATTACTTGTTACCATTTATTAGATAAGAAAATTATTGTTTTTCGTCAAGTGACTTCTGATTACTAGAACTCGTCATGAGTAATACTTTTATGAAACTATATCATATAATACATATGAATTAAGCTATTAGCCCCATATTCCACTATAATAGTGAGAGAACATCAAAAGCTTATATTTACATTTACTATGTACAGATTTAAAGAGATTAAGTTGAAATGGATTAATCTGCTAGCTTTAGTGCGTCCATATGTATTTTTAATGCTCCTATATACATAGAAAGGTCAATAATAAATAATTCCTGACAACAAGAGTGTGCCTTAGCAACAAATTAAAAGAATTAATGCGTACAATTGGCACATAGCACAAAGAAGCATTAAAAACTGATAATTATCATAACATAATTATAAATATATACACGTACACACAAAGTATTATGGATGTAGCTAATAATACAAGGTCTGGATTGCCAGATAATTTTTGTGGGTTACTAGAATAGTTTCACTAACGGCTTCCTTTCAATATTTGTAGGCTTAGGACAATTAACTTAAATTATTTTAGGAAGATCATCTTCAGTAAATCATCCTTGCAGACCACGCACGCCCTTTCCTGCTCAAATTTTATTAGTCTTTGGATAAGGTTCCGTGCTCTAACCAATGCCGGAGCTGATCAGAAAGGGCTTCGTACTCTCAATACACCAAAATTGAACCCATATATATACTGAGATAATTCATTCATCATAAGTCTGGATATAATAGGGAAAAAAAGTTAGCTTTAGCATTTTTAATTAATTATCATTGAAAGTTGCCTGGTTTTGCCAATTGGAAAATGTATAAATAAATATCATTCAATTTGCATTAAAAGTCTTAGTTGGGCATTATCATTTAGGATTAAAATACATATATTAATAAATTTTTATTTTCCAATTGTCATTTCGTGGTATGCATGAATCAATTTATTCAAGATATCATAGCATCATTATTATCAAATTTAAGGTGATCATAGAATTTCATACATATCAAGTGCTATATTAAAACAAACGTTTACTTATAATCAATTCCGGCCTCGATATTCTTAGAATCCTTTCAACAATTTTTCACATACATAACAATTTGTCTTTTCTTAATCCTAATGCGACAAAACTACAAGCACAATCAAGTAAAGCTTTAAGGAAATAAACTCACAATACCATGTCGACCCTTCTTCTAAATAAATAAGTCGCTCAAACAATCCACTTAATCGAAATAATCCTCGGGGTATGAGTATTCTTCCTTGGAATCACCTAGTCAAGAAAAATACCCAAAATGAGTATTTTTTTGATAACTTTCTTGAGACTTGTCTAAACTACGTCATAAGAACGTCAAAGTTCGCATAAAAGATGATTCCAATTTAAAATGGCTATAACTTAGTCATTTTAACTCGGAATTGTGCATGTAATATACCAATTTCTATCTATTCGAAAAGATCTATCCATTTCTAAAACTATTTTCATTAAACTAGATCTTTTAGACTCTGTAAAAGTCGCAATCAGATTCACCATGAATTTTTCCTTCCCAAAAGCAATTTGTTTCAAACATTAAATCATCCAAACATTGCTTTGATAAATACTTAGTTATCTATATAGTTGAGAAAATCCTTTTTTATAGATATATAACTCACATTTTATCTATGCTCAAGTGTTTGTTGTCCAACTAATTTTTGAGCAAAACAATATTAATTAAGAGTGTAGAAAACCATAATTTACAAGAAATTCATTTTGTAAATCCTTTAAAAATGAATATTTTGATTCCTTTGTTTTCAAAGAATTACTTCATGTTTATCTTACTATTTCCCTAAAGGACTTTTTGATAAAAAAATAAATTTCTTCTTTTCTAAATTCTCAATATTAGTGTTACTTTTTCTATTTGTTTTCTTTGACCATCTATTTGAAAATCTTTTGGTTTGAAAACTCTCATTCCCTTTTTATGGGATTTCCTTATATTATGTTTTCATGGAAAAATTTTTAGTACTAAAAGTCATTTTCTTTTAGGAAAACAAAGTAATATAGAAATGATTTAAAAAACTTTTCAAAACAAAAGTAGCTTTTAAAATTGTAGTGAGTTCTTCCTCAAACTTTAAAAAAAAATAAATTTACTTTTGTTAAACCATAGATTCTAATTTTTCTTACAAAATTATCCTTAGGTGATAAAATCTCCTTTTTGTCAAAGTATAATTGGAGCTTTAAACGTTTGGACAACAATCTTAATGGGCATGATTATGAGAAATAATAACAAGCAAAAGTAACATAAATCATAAATAAAGTTAAGTATTAAGAGTCTTAGCTTTTTCAAGCTTCTGGGACTAAGAAGTATACCAGTCCTAAAAAGAGAAAAACAAAATAAAAGAGAGAAAATTGTTTTGACTTGATGAGGACAAGTCTAAGACTAGAGACTGTTCTTAAAACAACATGAAATAAATAAATAAATTACTTTCCATGAAAGTAAATAAATTGCAAATGAGCTTAAATGCTCTAAAGAATATATATTATATATATATATGTATAGATACATAATTATACTTAGTTAGATATAATAACAATAATAATAATAATATGAGCAAGATAAAGTAACAATATAAATAGATATTCATGAACAATAACAATACATGAACATAGTGTAGCTTCCATAACATTTAGTCTTTGGAAACTCACACCATGGTCATGTAAAGTTACATGACATGAGAAGAAGAATTTGGTAAAGAAAATTCTACGTAAAGAGTGTTTTGAGATATTATGTGTGAATGAGTTTTGTACATGTAGAAGGTGGTTTGAGAGTGTTTTTTAGAGAGTTTTGAGAGTGTATATGGAGAGAGTGTTAAGAGGAAAATTTTAGAGAGATTTGGTAAAGAATTTGTGGGTAGTAATTTTGTGAAAGAAGTGAAAGAGGAGGGGGCATTTATAGGAAAGTGATGAGCGAATTTTATGTGTTTTAAATAAAGAAAAATTGAAACAAAATTGAGAGAGAGACAAAAGGGGGGTGGGGGTGCGCTGCCAACAATGGAGAGTTGGAGAGAGAGTTTTATTTTTGTATTTTTGTTGATTAAATTTAATAATAAGTAAAGTAAATGTAAAATAAAGTAATGAGAAAGGTAAAAACTAAAGATAATAGGTGTATGGTGTTGTAAGAGTAGGTGTTAGAAAAATTAGAGATAAAATAATAGTGTAGAATAGTAATGAATAGTATAATGTAAAGTAGATATGACTAATAAAAGTACCGGTAGTAAGAAAATACGCGTATAATTGCGATATCTGTTATTTTTACTTACTGAAAAGTTATAAAACTAATATTTTTGAAAACCTTATATTTTCATGAGTCTAACAGTATATTCGAAATATTTTTACTATTTCGAGCCCTGGGAAACGTTTTTCAAGAACTGTATCCGATCGGGCTCAAAACGATTTGTGGTTTTACTAATATGATCTTTTTAAACTTTCTTATTTATTACGAACTATTCTACATACTAATCTCTTACTGACTTTCTTAGGGTTGCGAACACGGGGTTGTCGGACTTAAACTATTTCATCTAACTAGGGTTTTGTTGACTTTGGAGTTTGCGATTGACCTTCCGATTAGAGTATAAGCTAAACCGATCACAAAACTTTAGGGATTTACATTACCTAATAACGAATTTTACAAAATTTTGAAAGAACAAAAACATTGTTTAATCCATTCTTTGAAACCATTCCTTGTTTTAGGATTATACTTTGATAAACCTCTCTTATCCTTGTCAACATTATGTTTTTATTATATG
This sequence comes from Combretum micranthum, assembly GCA_024138025.1. NCBI lineage: Eukaryota > Viridiplantae > Streptophyta > Magnoliopsida > Myrtales > Combretaceae > Combretum > Combretum micranthum. The sequence continues at coordinate 39,187 of JAMXBD010002677.1, read as the reverse complement.
TATCCCCTAAGAATTCTATTTTTTTTATGCAAAATCATTATTTTAGCATTTGGAAATAGGTGTTTAAATAGTGGTTATTTTCAAATCCGAATTTTAAAATTTCCCTTTGGGATTGTTTCTTTTGTAAAACTCATTTAATCTTTCAAAAACTATTCTCTAATCAAACATACTCCTTAAGGTTTCCATTTTTTTAATAAAAATCTTGTTTTGGGGTTGAAAAATGGGTATTTATACTTCAAGCTTCCTTTATTACGAATTTAAACTTGTTATTGGGATTGAAACATAACTTTTGTAAACTTTTTCTTGTTTTGAAGATATTCCTTAGTAGATCTAAACTTTACTCATCAAGATCACTCATTTATGATATCTGTTCCCTAAGGCCTTCATTTTTAATATAAAATACACATTTTGAAGTTGAAAAATGGCTTTTCTAAATATGTTTCCTTTTTTATCCGAATTTTCAAAAATCATTTTTATTGAAACTAAAGTAGATCTTGAGCTTTCTATCATTTCCCTACTATCATCATACTACTACAAGTTATTTATATGCATAAAACAAAAGCCTAAGGCATTTATGAACTCAAAACAACTAGATCTAGTTTGCTATACTAGTTATAAATGTTACGCCTCGATGGTACCCTAGTAGCAGTAGGCAAGTCTCACTTGAATACTATCACTAAATTACCTTCAGAGAATGACAGGTTTTCAAAACAATAGGATCTTTTAGTTGCTTGATAAGAAATGATAAATACATGTAATAAATAAATTAGTGAATAAACATTACAGAACTATTACAATCCAAGTAGACTTGTTAAAGTTCACAACAGATACAATAGTACTAACTAATCTATTCAAAGAAAACATAATCATTATTCCCAAATATAACCATAGACTTCCAGCTCCTAAGCTCTTATCGGAGCCATCCTTCTGGAAATGACTAACCAAGGTCGTAGGGTAAACCTGAAAAGACTGTTGGAGTATGAGCGAAACCAAAGCTCAGTAAATAACCAGACATATTATACATCACGCAAGTCATTAGCAAATCATATGCAATGCAAGCACTCAACCATATGTACAGATACAAGCTTGGATGATCTAGAATCCAAACAGGAAAAAGATTTACACTCTCTTTTTAAGGGTTGAAGAACCATTACTCCATGACCCACCTGGCCAGGAGAGACTAAGTTTATAGGAAAATCAACGATTTCTCGTCTTAGGGTTGTCACTTTTAATATAATTGATTAAACTGATCATTTCCTGTATCCACCTTAGAAACTCCCTAAGTATTAATCATTTCAAAGTGATACTACGGGCGGCGTTCTTCGGTGCCACTTAGTTCCCGTAGAACCAACGGAACAAAGAAAACCTTGGAAGAACTAACACATTAGAACAACCAAGCATTAACAGAGAACCGAAATATTAATACGTAGCAGGCTGTCATCCCTTTATATATGTAATAATGCAGTTCGTGCAATGCATGATCAAATTATTTCCTTAAGTCAATAGTTCTTATTTAATTTCATGGTGATCATACATTACACACAATCATCATCGTACTACTTCACAACATCAAATCATTGTATTATCACTTTTGTAAGGATAGATTACAATCATACAATCAGATCACAACATACTTTCAACAAAACATTCGTTTGATTATCTTTGCATTATATATTCAACTACTTACAAGCACAAACAGTACAATATGACTGAATTACTCACCTGCTCATACTGACTCAATCGTAATAATCAGCTGGAAGATCTTCTAGTGTATCAAAGTCACCTAGTAAGATGATTAAAGTATTCATCAATAAAATATAGATTGTATAACTAAATTCTTATATGTGACTAATGTGCTGATTTTATGTTATTTTATCACGAACCTAATATAGAAAATCATAGTTATTTATTACTTAGTATCGTCGTGTTTCTCTTAATTTATCTCGTATAATTATTTTTTATTTTAGAAGTCACATTACTCATAAATTTAGCTTATTTCAATTTCCATTCTTACCTATTTTATCTAATTGAAACAAACATTTGATTAGTTATAACTTTATTAACATTAATATTTTCTTTAATTCTGGGGCTTTAAGAATTATAATCAAAATATTCTAAATATCTATATTTGTCACGCCTCAAAGGGTACTCTAGTTGTACTGTATTGTATGTAGTATTGGTTTCTATACAATACAACTAGTTACTCAAAGGATGTGACATAAAAACAGGATCTTTTTAGTTGCTTGATAAGAAATGATGTACATATACAAAACAGATAAAATAACTTCCATATAAAGTCTGTATAAACTTATTACAAACTGTTTTATCAACTTACAACTAGGAACATAAAATAGATGTAAGTTTACTAATACAAGAGATCTAAATCTTCGTTAATTACTTCCATAACTTGCTAATGGCTTCCTTACCCGTTCTAACCTTCAGATGGTACTAGCCACGGTTTGAGAATGACCCTGAAAAAACTGTTGGAGTATGAGCATTTCTACAGCTCAGTGAATAACCATCACATATTACACATCAAGCACAGCAAACAAGTAATTTATCAAACAAGTGTAATGCAACATTCAAGCATATGTACAATTACAAGTTTGGACAACTGGAATCCAAACAGGATGTAGATTTGCGCCCTCACATCGGGGTTGAAGGAACCTAGTCAAGGATCATATCCTTATGACCCACTTGCTCAGGAGAAACAGAGAACCATAGGAATAATAATTCTCACTTTATTCTTTTCTTTATGATTATAGTTTATTCACTCAATTTCCTTTAGGAACAAAGAGACTCCATTAAGTATTAGTTATTTCAAGTCGATACCACGGGCGGCGTTCCTTCTTTTGCCAAGTAGTTCTCGTGGAACCGAACAGAACAGGGATAATTTTGGAAGAACTAAGAAATTTACATCTAGAAAAACCAAACATTAACCGAGATCCGAAATACTAACACGTAGCAAGCTGTCACACCTTTATGCAATATTTGTGCAAGTTATGCAATGTATGATCCTTTAAGTTATAAGCCTGTCTGTTATGAATTGATTATAAAATGACCAAACAATTTACAGACAATACTCAACATGCTTCAACAATTTTTCACACAATTCTTGTTATCACTTTTAATAATCACAATTTAGCACTCAATTCATCCATTACTCAAGTAAGAACAATTCCCAACCCCACATGCTTCATACAATCATTTTCATATATAACTTTAGGTGCTACTACTGTTACAAACACAAACAATGTAATAGATCAGAGTTACTCACCTGCTCATGGTGCTTTCAATCGTAGTAATCTTTCGGGAAGTCTAAATTTGATTCAGATTCACCTATTAGATGAATGAAGTTCCATAAATTAGATAATTGACTTTATAAATATCTCTTAATGAGTATTTAAGTGTTCTATATAAATTTATCTCTTAGTAAGGTCATTTTTATCAATTCCAAAGGTAGTTTATCTTTAATTGTTTAAAGACTTATGGATTATTCTATATTTTGTAAAATTCGTATGAATACACTTTTGCTACTAAAAGTGATCTAATTAATTCTAAATTCATGTTTTTAGTACCAAATCTTTAAGTATACTATATTACTATGTTAGCTTATATTTTTATGCATAATTAAGTGTTAAAAAGCTTATTTCACCTATAGTTACTAGTTACTAATTTTATTTGTTTGCAAATAGTTTTCTATGATTAGTGTAGACTTTCTCAAAATCATTTTTATTTCTTAGTCTTCTTAGACTTTTACTAATGGCAAAGAATCTTATTGAATTCTAATTTATTTTACTATCAATATGCTTAGTGATATCAATATTTTCTTCTATTATATACTTTGTCTTTCAACCTTATGTAAAGTGAGTTCTCAATTAGAATTAAGGGGTTTCCATCTAGATTACTAATGACCATTCTACATTATTTTTAAGTTCATCAAATTAATTGTCTATGTATTCGGTTTATAGTATATTTCTTAAGATTATTTTACTCCATTAAATTTCCCTTATCTACACTTTAGCAATTTCCCATTATGAGTTTTAAGTTCAAGACTTCTAATGGGTAAGGTATTGGCTAGTTCAAATTGTTTAGATGACAATTATAATGTGTTTACTTAATTTACAAGATTATGAGCTAGGGTTTCAAGACAAAAAGTCTTGTAGTAACTTCAATGTGAAATTCTAGGGTTTTCTAATGTTTAGACAATTTTCTTCAAGGCTCCTCCTTATTCTAATTCATTCAAAATAGTTATCCTACATCATTTCTATTTATTCTACCCTCAACATAACTCTATGGAGGCTTCTAAAAATGTATCTATGGCAATGTATGACATTCATTTTCTTAATTTAGAATGAGGAACTAATTTAAAGGTGTAGGACTTACCTTGTGGGCTTAGAGTGTAGATGGCAAATCCTCCTTTCTATTTTGATTAAGACCTACATATTTTAGCAATTTAGTAAGTCTACTATATTTTATGAAATAATTAACTAACTTATAAATTCTTACCCTTGCCTTCTTAATGGTAAAATGATTGGAGGCTTTCTATAATGGTAGTTGAAGCTTAGGTTATGTGTTATTTAATTTGTTGGAAGGTTAAGTGAAGGCTGGTTGCAAAGAGGGAAATTTGAATTTGTAAGTGAGTGTATGTGTGTGTGGTGCTGCAGCTGTTCACGTGGAGAAGGGGAGGGGGAGTGGCTAGTAGTTGGAGTTTTGACTTCCAAATGACTCAATCCTCTATTTATATATTGTAGGTAGCTTGTAAAGTAAGTGTTGAATTAATTTATTAAATTGTTTGTCTAATTTTTGGTGGATGAGGGCTATCACGTGGCTTCTTGGGGGTAGGAGCTGATTTCCAAGTCTTCCTTGCTGATTTGGAACAAGTGTATTAATTGTAATAATTAAGGTGTTGTTGGAACAATTTAATTAGGTCACTTGTCCAAGTTCTTAGCCTTTTATTTCACCTAATTACTCCTTGTTGCAGTGGTGATTGTGGACTCCTTAAAGCAGCAACTTGGACCTTTATCAACCGTAATATTCATGTCTACACTTTGGTAAGAATAGTAAAAATTTTAAATATCTAACTAATTACGTCAAAAACTATCCCCTACGCGTATTTTAATATTAGTTAAAAAAAATTTTATTCTAAAAATTTTAATTTAGGTCCCAAAGTATTTCTACAATATGGTTGATTCAAATTTTAAGTTTAAAATTTACGCGATTTAGTATTTTTAAAGTTTGGTCTTATGCGATTAGAGTTTCGGGGCTAAAAAGGTTAAAATATAAAATTGGTATCTATGGACTCTAAATTTTCTAACTAACATTACGGTGTGGTCTAAGTCTTTATTTGAAGTCTAGGTTATTAGTTATAAGCTCGTTATAGCTTTTTAGTATTTATCTATAACCCTAACGGTTTATCTTTAATGGATCATTTCATTCTGTACATACTATAAGTCATTAGTTTTCTAATGTTCTTGAAATAAAATTTTATTTACACTTGTATTCTAGATTCTAAACTCGAATGATAAAATTTAGCTATAGTTCTTTTAATATCTAAAAATTTCCGATCTAGGGTTTTTAGATCATAAATAGGTTTATAATACTCTAAAATTTCTAACTAAGGCCTAACCAGGTAAACGAACTCCAATATCTATCTTAATTGTTACTATCCTATTTTCTTAGAATTCTCGGGGTTTACAATATTTACTTATCTTATTTAATGAATTATGTATTATCATATATAAATAATATATTTTCAGTAGGTTTACAACATATATATATGAATATATATATATATTCTGTTTATTTCAGAACAAGCTTTCGTAGGAAAATTATAGGTATAGGCCGGCTTAAAGCCGCTGGCTTTGAGACCCAGGTGCCGGTGTTGATTTGGTTTGCAAATTATTTCTTATTAGTTACACTGGCTTAAAAGCTGTCGGCTTTCAATGTACGCCGGTCCTACGCCGGCGTAGAATCCTAGATGTCGGCTTTCATTCATCTTTATGTGAAAATAATTTTTTGTAGCTTCTATTTAGTGTAAGCCGTCTTACACCGCCTGCCTATCCTTATAAGCCGCCGGCGTTGAACGACTACACTGCCGGCTTATGGACATTGTTAGCACCGTTCATCTTCTTCGATGTTCCGATTCATTTTTGTTAAATTTTCCATGTTAAAAACATTACTAAACCGTTCCTAAGTGTTTCTATATCTTATATATAGACACATAACCACTTCTAACACTTCGATATACAGAGAAGCTTAGATTTCGATCTTACTAAAGTATAGTTAAGGTTTCAGATTTTTACCTTAGTTGAGCCGATCCAATGGAATTCGAAGCTTGTATTTATGTTGATTGTGTTCCTATGATTATCAGAAGTCAGTTCTAATGCTTAGATTTGAACAAAAATCATTCGAATCACGTCAACTCACCTTTGAACTCGTTTCCAAGGGTTTTTTGTATTGTTTTCCTTTTGATTCGTATTTGGATAATTTGATCTGTTTGTTTTCTGTTTTTAGGTGGTGTTGGTTTCCGATTAAGAGTAGATTCGTTCTGGAAAGTTTGGGAAATAGTGAGGGTTGTTTGTTTCTTCATTATGAGTATTAAACATATATATATATAGAAGAAAGAAAAGAGGAGTTTGCAGCCGAATCTTCTTCGAATTTGCTCTACATTTGGCTGCATTTGGTCTGTTATTTTCAGGTTAATTAATGATTGTGAGTTAGCAAATAATGATTGGTTAGGGGTTGATTTTGTTGACTTTTGGGTGAATTATTTGATCAAATCCGGCTCTTCTTCTCCATGTGATCCGACCAACTTGCATCCAATTCTCCACCGAATGCATATATATCTAAATATTAGCTAATTATTTAACTTAGTTTTAGGATCGTTTAATAAGTTATACGGGTACAAATTAGCTAATACTTGAGAGTTTTTGAAAAAAATATATTTATAGGGTTATACAAAATACTTAGATTATCAAATAATACAATTTTAAGTTTTATATATACGTGATTTATTATTTGTTAAATTTTATCTCCCGCGATTAAGGTTTCTTAAGCTCATTAGGTCAATTTTTATTTTAGGCTCCAATAGCTTAAGAAAACCATAATTAGAACAATAGTGTGATCCAATTATTTATTTGGAGTTTAGATCTTGAGTTATACAAGAGTTTATGTTTTCGTTATGTATTTATAATCCTAACGGTTTATCTTTAGATTATCATTTTCTGTCTATAAACGTAGTTAATTAGTTTCTTGATATTACACCTGATATAGAGGTTAAACTGTATATATATCTTTAATTTTTAATACCTATCAAGAAATCTTATTAGTAGCTATTAATACTATCTAAGAGTCTTGAATTTTAGGGTTTAAATCTAAGTCTAATCTCATTACTACTCATTGTTCTATTCTCGAATCATTGTTAAGTTCAAAAGCAATCATTTAATTTCTATATTTATATTTTCTTATTTAAATCTATTTGTAAAACAAGTTTCGGGTTTGAGATTTAGATTTTCTTTTAATCATATCTTGAATTATTTACTCAAGATACGAAATCTCGTTTTTGGTATCAACTAGGGTTAAAAAAATTCTTGATTCAATTTCTAAATCCTTAACTAGTAAATTCCAGGTATTGATCTATTCTTAGACTTTGATTAGAATCTAAATCTATTAACTAGTTCATACATTCTATTTTAGAGTTGTGTATTAATGTGAAAAATTTCTGGGGTTTACATTCTCCCCCCCTTAAAATAAGCTTTGTCCTCAAAGCTTAAGCGCGTACCTGAGTTCTCAAACAAATGGGGATAGTTTTTCTTGATTTCCTCTTCTAGTTCCCATGTAACCTCTTCTGTTTGGAGATCCCACAGTACTTTGACATAGTGAATTTCTTTATTCCTGTGAACTTGCACTTTCCGATCCAATATTCTAACTGGATGCTTTTTGTAAGTCAAATTCCCCTTCAAATCAATTGGTTCCAATTCAACTATCTTATCTGGATCCGATACGTATTTTCTTAGAACCGATACATGGAAAACATTATGTATACCCGACAAATTGGGTGGCAATGCAAGACGGTATGCCAAATTCCCAACTCGGTCCAATATTTCAAATGGTCCAATATATCTAGGACTTAACTTTCCTTTTGTTTGTCTACCATGAAGACTTTTGATTGGACTTATCTTTAAGTATACATGTTCTCCTTCATTAAACTCCAATTCTCTTCTTTTCAAGTCTGCCCAACTCTTTTGTCTATCTTGTGCTGCTTTCATTCTTTGCTTTATAACTGAAACCTTTTCAATAGTTTCCTGAACTAGTTCAAGTCCAACCAATACTTTCTCTAAGTTATCCCAGAATAATGCTGACCAACACTTTCTGCCATATAAAGCTTCGTAAGGTGGCATTCCTATGCTTGAATGGTAACTGTTATTGTATGCAAATTCCACTAGTGGTAAATGTTGGTCCCAATTTCCTTTGAATTCCATAATACATGCTCTTAACATATCTTCCAGTATCTGAATAGTCCTTTCTGTTTGTCCATCAGTTTGAGAATGATAAGCTGTACTAAATTTCAATGGGTTCCCAAAGCTTTTTGTAATCCTTGCCAAAATTTGGAAACAAATCGTGGATCTCGATCTGATACTATACTAACAAGTACACCATGTAATCTCACAATCTCCTTCAAATATATTCGTGCCAATTTTTCTAATGAATATGTCATGTTAATTGGCAAGAAATGAGCTGATTTCGTGAGTCTATCCACAATAACCCAAATAGCATCATGACCTGCATTTGTCTTAGGTAATGAGCACACAAAATCCATAGAAATCTGATCCCATTTCCATTCGGGTATTGGCAATGGTTTCAACAACCCACCTGGTTTTTGGTGTTCAGCTTTTATCCTTTGACACATATCACATTTAGCAACAAATTCTGCAATAACCTTTTTCATCCCATTCCACCAATATGCACTTTTCAGCTCTTGGTATGTTTTTGTTTCTCCTGGGTGTATAGAATATCCAGAGTAATGTGCTTCATGCATTAATTCTTTCCTTAAGTTTTCATCATGTGGCACACACAATCTTTTATTCATTTTAACACCTCTTCTTCATCCACATGAAAATCCTTGTATTTTCCTTGGGATATTCCTTGTTTGATCTCTTGGATTTCAATATCTTCTTTCTGAGCTTCCTTAATACTTTGAATTAAGGTGGGTTCCAAAATTAGGTTTCCCATTTCAGCTTCCAACCCTTGCATTGAAAACTCCAAGTTTAATCTTTCAGATTCCTTGATGAGTTCTTTCTGTTCTGTCAATATTGAGGCTACTTCTCCATAACTCTTCTAGCTCAATACATTCGCCATGGCGTTCACTTTACCAGGATGGTAATTAATGGTAAGATCATAATCTTTAATCAATTCCAACCATCGTCTTTGTCTCATGTTCAACTCTTTTTATGTAAATATATACTTCAAACTTTTGTGATCCGTATATATTTCACATTTCTGTCCATACAAGTAGTGACGCCAAATCTTGAGTGTAAACACAATAGCAGCTAATTCTAGATCATGAGTAGGGTAATTCATCTCATGCAGTTTTAATTGTCTAGAAGCATATGCTATTACTTTTCCATTTTGCATTAACACACATCCTAAACCATTTCTGGATGCATCACTGTAGACAGTATATAGATCCTTATCATTGGGTAAAACCAATATGGGTGCTGATATTAACCTTTTTCTTCAACTCTTGGAAACTTTGTTCACGTTGATCATTCCACTCAAATTTCTCATTCTTCCTGGTCAATTGTGTCAGGGGTCTTGCAATCTTTGAGAAATCTTTCACAAATTTTCGATAATATTCTGCCAATCCCAAAAAAACTCCTAACTTCCGTAACGGTTTCGGGTCTTTTCCATTCCACAATAGCTTTAACTTTTGCGGGACCAACCGATATTCCTTCTCCAGAAATAATATGTCCAAGGAATGATATACTTCTAAGCCAAAATTCACATTTAGACAACTTGGCATACAGCTTATTGTCTCTTAGTATCTGTAAACACTTCTCAAGTTCTCATCGTGTTGCTCTTCAGTGAACGAATATACAAGTATACCATCTATGAAAACAATTACACAAATATCCAACAAAGGTCTAAATATACGATTCATCAAATCCATGAAAATTGCAGGTGCATTAGTTAGTCCAAATGGCATGACCAAAAATTCATAATGACCATACTTAGTTCGGAATGCATTCTTTAGTATATCCTCTGCTTTAATTCAGATTCGATGATATCCTTACTTTAAATCAATCGAGAAAATACTTTTGCTTCTCTCAACTGATCAAAGAGTCATCAATTCTGGGTAAATGATACTTGTTCTTGATAGTCACTCTGTTTAATTCTCTATAATCAATAAGCGTCTATTGATCATCTTTCTTCTTCACAAAATACTGGTGCTCCCAAGGTGAAACACTACGTCTAATAAATCTTTTATCCAACAATTCTTGTAATTGCACATTTAATTCTTTTAATTCCACAGGTGCCATGCGGTACGGAGCTTTTGATACTGGTTCGGTTCCAGGTATCAAATCAATTGAGAATTCCACTTCTCTAGTGGGGTAATCCTGGTAACTCATCCGAAATACCTCTGGGTATTCACACACTGTTCGAATGGTATGAATATCCAATACTTTGGATTCACCCTCTGTTGTTCAAGAATACACCCGTCTAACTCCATCTTCTTCATTTTCCACTTCAATTGATGTTATCCTATTTCGACTCCTTTGAGTATCTCACCCCTATACTCCTTTCTTCTCCTTGGTTATTGACAAAAGATACCATTTTGAGATGGCAATTAACTTTTGCTTTTACAGTAGTTAACCAAGCCATACCCAGAATAATATCATATTTTTGCATCTCTATCAAAATTAAATCAGCAATTGATTCTTGAGTCCCAATCTTAGTGGACAACTCTTTATCATTTCCCATGTTACCACTAAATTTTAAGTTGGCGTAGTAACTCTCAATTCTTTACTCATGCTTTCGATTGGTAATCTTATACGCCTTGCTAACCTGGTATTTATGAAAGAATGTGTTGCTCCCGTGTCAAACAAAGCATACATAGTTTGATCTCCTACTTGAATTGATCCTATGTATCAATTATTAAGTCCAGATTATTTTCAATTCATAAGGACTTCTATTGCTTGTTTACTTGTGATTATGTCTAATAGCTTTAAATTAACAAATATGTAACTACATACCTGCAATGAGTCCATATTCTTCAGGATCAACTTCCTCCCAAATATTTTCTTCATCTTCCTCTTCTATTTCCATATTCTCAACAGGATTTCCATACATGGCAAAAACTCTGGCCGTTGTACTGGCTTTATTAGCATTTCCATTTTTCGATCCTGAGACTCCAATCATTCCTTTTGGCTGTGAAGATCTAGCTACTGCACTCGCTTTCTGTGGACAGTTGGTTGCTATGTGCCCACCTTTGTTATATACATAACAAGTTGCAATTTTTCTTTTTGGACAATTATTTGCCATGTGCCCACTTTGTCTACAATAATAACATTTGTGTTGCAATTGTGGAAAATCCCTTGGATAATGAAAACCCTTACATTTCCAGCATGTAACATTATTCTTCCCAATTACTCCTCCTTTGTTCAACTTGAAAGGTTTGAAGAATTTAACCTTCTTAGGCACAGAACTTGCCATAAAACCATCATACACTCTCTTCCCAAAAATAGTTCCTTTCTTCTTATACCTCTCAATTTCATACTTCCTTGCTCGGTCAATGATTCGAGCTTTTTCTATCACAGCTGCAAAGTTATCAACTTTAAATTCAGCAAGTCTTCTCTAAAAATGAGGTTCTAATCCAGCCATGAAAGTCTGTCTCTTAAGCTCATCACTGTCCCGATAAGCATCTGGAGCAAATTGTAACAACCGATCAAACTCATGTTCGTACTCATCAATCGTCTTAGTTCCTTGCGTCAAATTCATCAGTCAGTGCTATATTTTGCTTTTAAACTGCCTGGAAATATTCCTTCAAAATTCTAGTCTGAATACTTCCAAGTAACCGGTTGTGGCAAACTTTTTTGTTTTGAATTCCACCATATTCTTGCTCTTAATCTTCATAGATAAGTTCCATAGGATACTCTCAAAGCTTCAGGTACTTGGAAGACATCCAGCAATCGTTCAATCTAAGCCAGCCAATCTTCAGCTTCTTCTGGCTTTCCTGGTAGTCCTTCAAAGTATCTGTTGCATTTAATGAATTCTAGCAATAAATTCCTTTGAGGACGTAAAGTGGTGGTGGTGGCGATTCTTATTCATATCGAGGGGTTCTTGTGCCTCTACAGCAGATTCATTTGGGTTCACAGGTCCATTTTCCTAAAATTGAACCAGTGGAGTACGTCTTTCATTTCCTCTGGGAGTTAGTGGAGGCATTGCTGGTGCTCCAGCAAGTGGTGCTACATTTGTTGCTTGAATATTTTGCAAAGCTTGTAAAATCAAGACATTTTGTTGTTGGAGACTTTGTAAAACATCCTCAATTCGGTTTTGGGATGATGCAGAAGCATTTATTGGTGGATCTCCAGAAATCCTGGCGTTTCTACTTTTATTTCTTCCTCTTGGCATTCTATTAACATTAATCATGTTATTTAGATTAGATCATAATTCATCCTCACCAAAAGACATCAAAGTCATTCATATATATACATAACCAAAATACATACGAGCTTCTCGTGGTTAGTGCATTATGTACATATCAAAAATGGCACTAACACTATACCTAGTTTTTCTACTATAGGCATCAAAAGACACATCTACATTGCCCTATATATCATATACATATCATCAAAAGTCTATTGATGTCATCCTATCATGTCATCATAAATAGATAGTACATACATCATCATCATATCATACTAGACCAGACTCAAAGACTAGGATAAAGACGACCCTTGCCCTTCTCCTGAGGACCTAGATGAGGGTAATCATCCTCTCCCTCGGAACTGCTGTCACTAATCTCAATCATTGTATCTCTATCTTCTGGAGGTGCCAGAGTCAAATCTGTATCCATCACACTAATACCTCTAGGTGCAGGCCTCAGCTCACTCTCAAAACTAGGTGGTATATCTCTCTCAATCCACCCTCCATGTGCTGTCCCAATCCATCTGGCATAATTATAATCAGAGACATACTTTTCTGCCTCAATCATTCGTCTCTTTCCTTCTTTTTCATCCAACAACTCGGTTGTTATACTTCTTTTATGAACAGTAGTCTGAACTGACTCCTGTACCACTCTATCCTGCACAGAAGAAGGACGCTGGAACTCACCTGCTATCTCAGGTATAATAGGAGGTTTCCTCATCAAGATGCGTCCGGAATGGCTGCATCTGCTAACCTGTGCAAGCATTTGATCATCATCATAAGCTGCATCGCCTCTCACCCGGGTATGATCCTGTCTAACATCATGAGCATAAACTGCTCCTCCCCCAATAAATACCCAAACTCTAAAATCTGGAAGATCTGGTCTCATAGATCCGGATGAGACTATGAATGCTATATTATCAATTTCCAGACCACCTCCCTTCTGAACTACCAATCTCTCAAATCTATAGAGTGTCTCTATAGCTGATCCATTATCTGGAAAAGCTCGCTCCATTAGAAATAACCATCCTTTAAACAAAGGCTGTAATCCTCTCTCCCTGGTGCTGAGGATCTCCTCGAGGGTTTTAGTAATCCTACATAAATACAAGTCCTCTACCAGGACTCGCAATCTGCGCCTGTAATCTATCAATGTCTCCTCTTCCTCCATACTAAATATCTCCCATCTAATATGACATGTAGTAGGATTAGTCTGCACACAACAAAATTTGCATGATTAATAATAATCACACATATTTTATTCCTAATTGTGCAGTACAACTTTACCCATAACTACCCAACTACTTACTAGAGAGTGCTATTTAAATCTAAACTTACAACATTCACCAAATGTAATTCCTTCACATATTTATCTTTCTTATACTAGCAACCATGCTCTGATACCAACTAAATTCTGTCACGCCTCGATGGTACCCTAGTAGCAGTAGACAAGTCTTACTTGAATATTATTACTAGAATACCTTCAGAGAATAACATGTTTTCAAAACAACAGGATCTTTTAGTTGCTTGATAAGAAATGATAAATACATGTAAGAAATAAATTAGTGAATAAACATTACAGAACTATTACAATCCAAGTAGACTTCTTGAAGTTCACAACTGATACAATAGTACTAACTAATCTATTTTAAGAAAACAAAATCATTATTCCCAAATATAGCCATAGACTTCCAGCTCCTAGGCTCTTACCGGAGCCATGCTCCTGGAAGTGACTAACCAAGGTCGTAGGGTAAACTTGAAAAGACTGTTGGAGTATGAGCAAAACCACAGCTCAGTGAATAACCAGACATATTATACATCACACAAGTTATTAGCAAATCATATGCAATGCAGCACTCAACCATATGTACAGATACAAGCTTGGATGATCTAGAATCCAAACAGGAAAAAGATTTATGCCCTCTTTTTAAGGGTTGAAGAACCATTACTCCATGACCCACTTGCCCAGGAGAGACTAAGTTTACAGGAAAATCAACGATTTCTCATCTTAGGGTTATCACTTTTAATATAATCGATTAAACTGACCATTTCCTGTTCCACCTTAGAAACTCCCAAGTATAATCATTTCAAAGTGATACTACGGGCGCATCTTCGGTGCATTTAGTTCCCGTAGACAACGGAACAAAAAAAACCTTTGAAGAACTAACACATTAGAACAACCAAGCATTAACAGAGAACCGAAATATTATACGTAGCAGGCTGTCATCCCATTTAAATATAGGCAATAATGCAGTCTCGTGCAATGCATGATCAAATTATTTCGTTAAGTCATAGTTCTTATTTAATTTCACGGTGATCATACATTACACACAATCATCATCGTACTACTTCATAACATCAAATCATTGTATTATCACTTTTGTAAGGATAGATTACAATCATACAATCAGATCACAACATACTTTCAACAAAACATTCGTTTGATTATCTTTGCATTATATATTCAACTACTTACAAGCACAAACAGTACAATATGACTGAATTACTCACCTGCTCATACTGACTCAATCGTAATAATCAACTGGAAAATCTTCTAGTGTATCAAAGTCACCTAGTAAGATGATTAAAGTATTCATCAATAAAACATAGATAGTATAACTAAATTCCTATATGTGACTAATGTCCTAAACTTGATATTTATCAAGTTTTGGTAGTGACTAATACTGATTTTATGTTATTCTATAACGAACCTAATATAGAAAATCATAGTTATTTATTATTACTTAGTATCGTCGTGTTTCTCTTAATTTATCTCGTATAATTATTTTATTATTTTTAGAAGTCACATTACTCATAAATTTAGCTTATTTTAATTTCCATTCTTACCTATTTTATCTAATTGAAACAACTATTTGATTAGTTATAACTTTTATTAACACTTAATATTTTCTTTAATTCTAGGGCTTTAAGAATTATTAATCAAAATATTCTAAATATCTGTATTTACTTATCTTATTTAATGAATTATGTATTATCATATATATATAATATATTTTTAGTAGGTTTACAACATATATATATGTATATATATTCTGTTTATTTCAAAACAAGCGTTCATAGGAAAATTATAGGTATATGCCGGCTCAAAGCCGCCGGCTTTGAAACCCAGGTGCCGGTGTTGATTTGGTTTGCAAATTATTTCTTATTAGTTACACTAGCTTGAAAGCTGTCGGCTTTCAATGTACGCCGGTCCAACGCCGTCGGCGTAGAATCCTAGATGTCCGGCTTTCATTCATCTTTTATGTGAAAATAATTTTACGTAGCTTCTGTTTAGTGTAAGTCATCTCTACACCGCCTACCTATCATTGTAAGCCGCAGGCGTTGAACGACTACACTGTCGGCTTATGGACAATATTAGCACTGTTCATCATCTTCCTCGATGATCCGATTCATTTTTGTTAAATTTTCCACGTTAAAAACATTACTAAACCGTTCCTATGTATTTCTATATCTTATATATAGACACATAATGACTTATAACACTTCGATATACATAGAAGCTTAGATTTCGATCTTACTAGAGTATAATTAGGGTTTCGGATTTTTACCTCAGTTGAGCCGATCCGATGGAATTCGAAGCTTGTATTTATGTTGATTGTGTTCCTATGATTATCAAAAGTCATTTCTAATGCTTAGATTAGAAAGAAAATCATTCAAATCACATCAACTCACCTTTGAACTCATTTATAAGGGTTTTTCGTATTGTTTTCCTTTTGATTCGTATTTAGATAATTTGATCTGTTTGTTTTCTGTTTTTAGGTGGTGTTAGTTGCTGATTAAGAGTAGATTCGTTCTGGAAAGTTTGGGAAATAGTGAGGGTTGTTTGTTTCTTTATTTTGAGTATTAAACATATATATATAGAAGAAAGAAAAGAGGAGTTTGCAGCCGAATCTTCTCCGAATTCGCTCTACATTTGGCTGCATTTAGTCTGTTATTTTCAGGTTAATTAATGATATGTTGAGTTGGCAAATAATGATTGGTGTAGGGGTTGATTTTTTCAACTTTTGGGTGAATTATTTGATCAAATCCGGCTCCTCTTCTTCTCCATGTGATCTGACCAACTTGCATCCAATTCTCCACCGAATGCATATATATCTAAATATTAGCTAATTATTTAACTTAGTTTTAGGATCTTATGGGTACAAATTAGCTAATACTTGAGAGTTTTTGAAAAATATATATTTATAGGGTTATACAAAATACTTAGATTATCAAATAATACAATTTTAAGTTTTATATATACGTGATTTATTATTTGTTAAATTTTATCTCCCGCGATTAAGGTTTCTTAAGCTCATTAGGTCAATTTTTATTTTAGGCTCCAATAGCTTAAGAAAACCATAATTAGAACAATAGTGTGATCCAATTATTTATTTGGAGTTTAGATCTTGACAAGAGTTTATGTTTTCGTTGTGTATTTATAATCCTAACTATTTATCTTTAGATTATCATTTTCTATCTATAAACATAGTTAATTAGTTTCTTGATATTACACCTGGTATAGAGGTTAAACTGTATATATATCTTTAATTTTTAATACCTATCAAGAAATCTTATTAGTAGCTATTAATACTATCTAAGGGTCTTGAATTTTAGGGTTTAAATCTAAGTCTAATCTCATTACTACTCATTGTTCTAATCTCGAATCATTGTTAAGTTCAAAAGCAATCATTTAATTTCTATTTTATATTTTCTTATTTAAATCTATTTGGAAACAAGTTTCGGGTTTGAGATTTAGATTTTTCTTTTAATCATATCTTGAATTATTTACCCAAGATACGAAATCTCGTTTTTGGTATCAACTAGGGTTAAAGAAATTCTTGATTCTATTTCTAAATCCTTAACTAGCCAAATTCCAAGTATTGATCTATTCTTAGACTTTGATTAGAATCTAAATCTATTAACTAGTTCATACATTCTATTTTAGAGTTGTGTATTAATGTGAATAATTTTCGGGGTTTACAATAAATGTATGAACACTATGACTATTATGTGGATATGGCTAGATGATGAATACATGCACAAAACATTAATAACAACAACATATCTTAACAATAAAACAATTAATAGCAAAATAATCTTAAATAACAAGATCTGCTACATTGTGATGGCAAAGATCTCGTGTTCAAGTGTTTCCACATCCCTAGCTTAAGGCTCATGGGGATTTTTGGGTGGAATCACACATGAATAATCTTGCCATTACATGTTTTTAAGATAATGAAGTGTAGATCTATTACCTATTTAGTGTTTGGATCAAGAAACTTAAAGAAATCAAAAGAGTGTGTGTGTGTAGAGAGAGAGAGAGAGTCATGGTAATGAGAGGAGAGGGAGAGAGAGTTTTGCAAAAATTTTTCCAAAGAGAAAATGAAGAAAGAAGAAAATGAAATGATGAAGGCATAAAGGGATTTATATAGGGAATGAGATTAGGGTTTGCTTTAATTAAACAAAAGAAAAATAAAACAAAGTTGGAGAGGGAATAGAGGGGAGGAGGTGTCATTTCAAGGAAGAGAGAGAGGGATATGTGTGTTGTGTAAGTTTCAAAATTAAATAAGTAATTTAAGTAGTAAAAGTTGTATTGGAAAAGTAAATTGTAAGGAAAAATGATAGAATTGTAGGAATAAATTGTAAGGATATAAGAAATAGGTTATGGATAGTTGTACTTGATGAATAGTGTAAAAGAAATCAAAAAATAGATTAGACATTCAAAGTACCAGAAAAATTATAAAACTGATATGTTTGGAAATCTTATGAAATTACGAGTCTAACGATATTAATATCATATATTTAATATCTCGAGCCTCGGGACATGCTTTTCAAAGTTTGTATCTGATCGGGTTCTGTAAACCCCTAAAGTTTTGAGATTAATTTAAGCTTAAAACATAATTAGAAAGTCAACCGAAATTCCAAAGTCAACAAAGCCCTAGTCTTTTGCAACCGTTCAAGTCCGGCATTCCCGTTTAAGCAACCCTAGGAAAGTTAGTAAGAGTTTAGTATGTAGAATAGTTCGTAATAACCTGAGAAAACTTAAAAATATTAGATTAGTCAAACCGCGATTCGTTTTGAGCACAACCCGACACAGTTCTCGAAAAGTGTGTCCCGGAGCTCGAATTAGTAAAAATATTCCGAATATACCGTTAGACTCGTAAAAATATAAGATTTTCAAAAATATCAATTTCATAATTTTTTGGTAACTAAAAATATCTGGTATCGTAATTATACGCGTATTTTCTTACTACCGATACTCAAATTGTCATATCTACTTTACATTACACTATTTTCTACTATTCTACACTATTCATCTATCTCTACTTTTTCTTACAACCTACTCTTACAACCTATACCTCTATTTCTTACAATTTTCATTTCCAATATAACTTCACATATTTCATATCTTACTTTTCATTTACAAAAAACAAAAAAATAAATTCACTCCCTCTCTCCTCTATAATTTGCGACGGCCCCCTTCTTTTTCCTCTAAATTGTTTTATTTTCATTTATTTAATTAACACAATTAACCTCCCACATTTCCTATAAATACCCCATCTTCCTTCCACTTCCTTCACAACTTCCATACACTAAAATTACACTCAAAAAATCTCTCCACAAACTCTCTCAAGTTTCTCTAGTTTCTACTACTTCTCTAGGTAATAGTTTTAGCTTTCTAAAGTATTCATTTACTTAGTATGAGCTTAGTGTGTGTTTTCTAAACCATGAAGGTTAAAGAAAGCAACAATAAGTTCATACTTTGTTTTTGTTCATGGATCTAATTTCTTTATGTTACTTTTATATATATGTTCCTAAATATATCTATGTAGCTATATATATATATATATTTTTTTTAAAGCATATAAGCTCATTTGTTTTGCAATTTATTTACTACCTTGTAATTTATCTATTTTCATATTATATTTAAGACTAGTCTTTCTAGTCTTAGATTTATCCTCATAAAGTAAAAACATTTTCTTTTTCTTTATAGGACTAGTCTATTCTTAGTCCCAAGATACCTTGATGAAGCTAAGGTTCCAATACTTGATTTATTTCTTTACTAGCTTATTCTTTTAAGTTATTATGTTTCCTTATGTTTTCATAACCTTATTGTAAACCCCCAAAAATTTTCATAATTCTTAGAAAATAATCCTAGAAGTCTAAGTATCAAAATTTAAATCCCGAAAATCGACTCAAGATAAAAACCAAATTCTAGACCGAGTCAAAACATCAAAAACGAAACCCTAAAAATCGAATCAAGTTAAAACTTAATTCCAAATAAGATCAAAAACGAGTTTTCTGAATCTTGAGAAAACGAGAAGCTTTGAAACAAAATATAAAGTCCAACTACGAGTATAATCAACGTCCGTACGCCAATTAAATCATCTACCCAATTCCTAAAACGCGAATCAAAACGATAGATCCAAATACCGCTTAACAACGAAATGATAAAATCTTAATTCCTTCGGTAAAATTTTAGAATCACAATTTTCAATTTTCACCAAAAGTCAAACTGAGTCAACTCATAACCTTAGACTTGGTTAAACGATCCTGAGAGCTAAAAACTATTAAATAATCACAAATAAAATAAGATAAATATAGATGTTGAGCTAAAAATATAAAACCATTAAAACTCGAAAATTATACGATCTTACAAATATCTCGACGAAACCAGAAGTCAAACCGGAACCCTAAAGTCAACAAAGCCTATAACGAACCCTAGTGTTTAAGATCCAGCAATCCCGCGTTTTCAAACCCTACAAAACGAAATTAAGCCAATAGCTTAAAATAGTTCATAATAATATACGGTAACATAAAAATATCATATTCGCGAATTTTGAGTGTCCTTTGAACTCAAACGAGATCAGTTCTCGAAAATCGTGTCCCGGAGCTCGGAATATTAAAAATATCCATTTATACCAATAGACTCGTAAAAATACAAGGATTCCAAAAATATCAGTTTTAGAATTTTTCGGTAGCTCAAAATTAGAGATATCGCATTATTACACGTATTTTTATTACTACCGGTACTTTAATTATCTAGTCTACTATTCATAGTACTTTTCTACTATTCATTACTATTTCTCTATCTCTACTTTTTCTTATACCTATTTCTTACATCTACATATCTATTTTTTTACTTTTTATATTTCCAATACATGTTATATCAAATCATATCTTACATATTAATTATTTTCTTACAAAATTCACTCAAAAATCAACTCACTCCCCCTCTACACCCCTATGGCCGGCGCCCCCCTCTCTCTCTTCCAACAAATTATTTTTCTTTTCAATTTATTTAATTACATCAAAAATTCACTCCAAAAATTCTATAAATACCCCATTCCTCTTCCACACAATTCATTTCACTACCAAAACTCTCTCAAAATCTCTCCACAAATCTTCTCTTCAAGAATTCTCTCTACCAAAACTCTCTTAAACCAATTCCTCACAAAAACCATTCCTTATACATAAACTATCTACTACATATCACTACTCCCATAATACCCATTTCATCTACCATCTTCATACCACTTACACACTTTAGGTAAATATTTCTTCTAACTATTATTCACTCATGTCATGTAACTTAACATGACTATGGTTTTGTTTTGAAACTCATATGAGTAGTAAAAGCAACAACATGTTCATGTTTTGTTATTGTACATAAGCTTCCTATTTTATTATGTTGTTATTATTGTTATTATTTGCTTCTAATCTAACTTATATATAGTATTATGTATATTATGTATATATATTTATTTAGAGCATATAAGCTCATTTGTTATTTAGTTACTTTCAAGTTATGAAATTTATTTATTTCATGTTATTATTAAGACTAGTCTTTCTAGTCTTAGACTTATCCATATCAAGTCGAAACTGTCATGCCCCGAAGGGTACCCTAAACGTGGCAGTCCGCCACATATAATATCAAAACTTAAGAATGACTACCTTAGTAATGCGAAAGCCTTAGTATTACATGTAAGGCATCTAGCACAGTAATAGGAGATGCTTTTGGGAAGCATAGTTTAAGCAAGTAAAGATGAACATACAAGAATCCAAAAATAAAATATATTATATCATTAATAACCCGAGATCTATTACAAGATTTCTTGGGGGCATACCCCTGCTAATTCAAGGATCGTAATAGTCTTTACAACATTCAAAAACTACATTAAAGATTTCAAAGGAATTCTAATCTAAGTCTTCAAGTAGATTTCCTCCGAAAGCTTTAATGGAAAACTTACACGGATATAGGGAGGCCTCAGGCATAAAAATAGGTGTTCCTGAGAATACAAATACCTATAAGGGTGTAAGCTTATGGGCTTAGTGAGTAAATCCCAAAATTCATACTCAAAGCAAATTATCAACAAGTTTATATATTCAAACATATGGAATGCAACAACCACGTGAGCATACAAGACATATGACTTTCCGGGAATCATATGTTGAATGAATTACGCCCTTCATTCGGGGTTGGATATTCAGGCCAATTACAGCCACAACTTTTAAAACACTTTTATAAATCTTACCGGCTCAACTGGTAAGAGGTGCTATCTTTAGGGCAGGCAAAAGCCTCAGGTCTAGGGTTCGAATCCTAGAGTCTGCAGATTGGGTTCAACTCTGCCTAAGAGTAATAATACCTATAGTGCATGTGATACCCTGTGAGGCATACGTTGGTTGGGGTTACCATGATGCAATGGTGATGTCGGCCATTATCACTAGGGGGCCAGTGGTGTGTTTGTCTGCCCTAGCTTCGCATTGCCGTCGCCTGCGAGGATGGGGTGTGACAATTTGAGATTATGAACAAAAACAAAGTATGAACCTATTGTTGCTTTCTTAACCTTCATGGTTTTAAAACACACACTAAGTTCATACTAAGTAGATGAACATAGGAATTTCTTGAAGAAAGTTTACCTAAAAGAGATAAACTAAAGAGAGATTCTTGGAAGAGAATTCTTGAGAGAAATTTTGAGAGAGTAACTTTAGAAAGAAGAGTGTGAAAGAAGTGAAATGAAGGGGTATTTATAGGAAAATGTGGGAGATAATTGTGTTAATTAAATAATTGAAAATAAAACAAATTGAGGATGGAGAGGGGCCGCGCAACAGTAATGAGGAAGAAATTTTTTTTTTTGTTATTTTGTTAATTAAAAGTAAGAAATGAAAGATGTGAAATTGTATTGGAAATGAAAATGTGTAAGAAATAGGTGTATGGTTGTAAGAGTAGGTTGTAAGAAAAAGTAGATAGATGAATAGTGTAGAATAGTAGAAAATAGTGTAATGTAAAAGTAGACATGACAATTAAATACCGGTAGTAAGAAAATACGCGTATAAAAGCGATATCTGATATTTTTAGCTACCGAAAAATTACGAAATTGATATTTTTGGAAATCTTATATTTTTACGAGTCTAACGGTATATTCGGAATATTTTTTCCTATTCCGCTTCCGGACACGTTTTTCAAGAACTGTGTCCGATCGGGTTCAAAGGACACTCGAATTTTGAATGATATTTTTATAAAACCTATAGCTATTACGAACTATTACTAATTTTCCAACTTCGTTTTCTAGGGCTTGAGAAAACGGCAATGCCGGACTTAAGCGGTTACGGTAAACTAGGGTTTGTTGACTCTGGAAATCCGGTTGACTTCCGATTAGGGTTTAAACTATAATTCGGATCCAAAAATTTCGGGGATTTACAACCTACCCCCCTTAAAGAAAGTTTTGTCCTCAAAACTTGAAATTCGTACCTGATTCTTCAAAGAGATTTGGATATTTCTTTCGGATCTCATCCTCGGCTTCCCAAGTAGCCTCTTCTTGCGAATGATTCCTCCATAACACCTTGACATATCGGATTTCCTTGTTTCTCAGCTTTTGAACCTTTTGATCCAGAATTTGAACTGGGTGCTCCTCATAAGTCAAGTTCTCTTTCAGCCTGACTGGTTCAAGTCCACAATCCGATCAGGGTCGGGGATATGCTTTCTTAGTACTGAGACATGGAAGACATTATGTACTCCCGACAGGTTTGGTGGTAATGCCAAGCGATAAGCCAAATCTCCTACTCGTTCGAGGATTTCGAAAGGTCCGATATACCTTGGGCTTAGCTTTCCTCGAGCCCGTACACGATGAATACTCTTTATCGGATTCACTTTCAGATACACATGATCACCAACGTTAAACTCAAGGATTCCCGTTTTTCTGCCCAACTTTTCTGTCTATCTTGGGCCTCTTTCATCCTTTGCTGAATAATCCTGACTTTATCTGAGGCGTCTTGGATGAGATCTGGTCCAATTGTTAACTTTTCCACATCATCCCAAAATAGAGGTGATCTACACCTTCTTCCATACAAAGCTTCGTACGGTGGCATCTTAATTGTTGAATGATAGCTGTTGTTGTAAGCAAACTCTACCAAAGGTAGATGTACTTCCCAGCTTCCTTTGAATTCCATAACACAAGCTCTTAACATGTCTTCCAAGGTCTGGATAGTTCGCTCTGATTGTCCATCAGTTTGTGGATGATAAGCTGTACTGAAATGTAACTTAGTTCCCATACACTTCTGAAGACTCATCCAGAATTTTGACACGAATCGGGATCTCGATCCGATACAATCCTGCTGGAACTCCATGCAGTCTCACAATCTCCCTTACATATAGCCGGGCCAACTTTCCATCGAGTAGGTCATGTTGATGGGGATGAAGTGTGCTGACTTGGTAAGTCGATCCACAATTACCCATATGCATCATATCCGGCTGATGTTCGGGGCAATCCACATACGAAATCCATGTAATTTGGTCCCATTTCCATTCTGGTATGGCAATGGTTTCAAAAGTCCTCCTGGCCTTTGGTGTTCAATCTTTACTTGTTGACATATGGGACACTTCATTACGAATTCAGCTACGTCCTTTTTCATACCATTCCACCAAAAGCGACTTTAAGGTCTTGGTACATCTTGGTACCACCGGGGTGCATGGTATATCCCGAGTTGTGCCTCACTCATATTTCCTTTTTCATCTCCTCATCATTCGGTACACATAATCTTCCCTTCATTCTTACTACATCCTCCTCATCTATCTCAAAATCATCATACTTCCTCCTTGTATCTCACTTTTCAACTTTTGTATGACTTCATCATATCGCTGAGATTCTTTGATTCTTTCTATCAGAGTTGGCTCCATTACCAAATGGGAAATTTCTATTTCCGCACTTTGCCCACAAATTCGATGCTCAATCTCTCGAATTCCTTTATAAGTTCTTTTTGAGTTGTGAGCATGGCTGCAACTTCTCCATGGTTCTTCGACTCAAAGCGTCTGCTACCGCATTCACTCTTCCAGGGCAATAATTTATTCCAAGATCATAGTCTTTGATCAACTCCAACCATCTCCTTTGCCTCATATTCAATTCCTTTTGTGTAAATAAATACTTGAGGCTCTTATGGTCCGTATAAATCTCGCATCTCTGTCCATATAGGTAGTGCCTCCAAAGCTTGAGAGCAAGACAACTGCGGCTAACTCAAGATCATGCGTCGGGTAATTTTGTTCATGCGGCCTCAACTGCCGTGAAGCATAAGCAATTACTTCCCTTCTTGCATAAGCACGCATCCTAAGCCATTTCTTGACGCATCACTATGGACGGTATATGGCTTTTCCGGATCAGGTAAGGTTAAAATTGGAGCAGATACCAACCGTTGCTTTAACTCTTGGAAACTTTGTTCCCTCTTCTCATTCCAAATGAATCTTTCATTCTTCTGGGTCAACTGAGTTAGTGGCTTAGCTATTTTTGAGAAATCTTGCACAACTTCCTGTAATAGCCAGCTAATCCAAGAAAACTTCTAATCTCAGTCACCGTCCTTGGTTGTTTCCATTCCATTACGGCCTTAATCTTTTCAGGATCTACTGATATTCCTTTCCCTGAGATAACATGTCCTAGAAAAGATATTTGGTCCAACCAAAAGTCACACTTGGATAATTTGGCATATAACTTGTGCTCCCTTAAGGTTTGTAATGCCATTCTCAGATGTTCTTTGTGTTGCTCCCGTGTTTTAGAATAGACCAAAATATCATCAATGAAGACAATCACGCATTTATCCAAGAGCGGCTTATACACCCGATTCATCAAGTCCATGAAAGCAGCTGGTGCATTAGTCAATCCAAATGGCATGACCATGAACTCATAGTGTCCATACCGAGTTCTAAAGCGGTCTTTGACACATCCTCTGGTTTTATCCTCAGCTGGTGGTATCCAGATCTCAAATCAATGCGTGAGAATACACTTGCTCCTTGTAGTTGGTCAAAGAGATCGTCAATCCTTGGCAATGGATACTTATTCTTTATAGTGACCTTATTGAGTTCTCGATAATCAATACACAACCTCATCGATCCATCTTTCTTCTTTACGAATAATACCGGAGCTCCCCAAGGCGAGACACTTGGTCTAACAAATCCTTGGTCAAGCAATTCTTGTAATTGCTTCTTAAGTTCCTTGAGCTCAACAGGTGCCATTCGGTATGGTGCCTTGGATATGGTTCTGTTTTTGGCATCAAATCGATCTCAAAATCGATTTCTCGTTTTGGGGGTAACCCAGGCAATTCTTCTGGAAAAACATCAGAGAATTCATTAACGATGGGGATGTCGTCAATGTTGGGTCTTTCCTATCCTCCTCCGTACTTCCCACATAACTTTCAACTCCTTCCTCAACTCTTCAATTACTCGAACGAACTTAACTCCAAACTTTTAGAAGTTGCGGATTCTCCCAAAAACGTAGCTTTCTTCCCGTCTTGTCCCATGAATTCCACCTTTTTATTTCTACAATCTACCTTTGCTTCCACCATGGACAACCAACTCATTCCGAGAATCACTTCGTACTTGCTGATTTCTATTACTATAAGATCGGTAGTTGCTTCATGGCCTTGTATCTTCATGGGGCAATTCCTTATTACTTCTTTGGTAGTCACCACACTACCGGTGGGGGTTTTTATACGAAAACTTGTTGTGGTTGTGGTGATAGGTAAACCGGTCTTCAAGGCTATACTAGCGGCAATAAAGGAATGTGTTGCACCGGTATCGAAGAGGGTATAAGCGGTTAGGTCCCCTATTTGTATGGTTCCTGCGTTCAAGACGCGTGTGTTACTATTCTTATTGTCCTTATAAGGTTCCCTAGACATCTATTATTTCCAACATACATCATAACTTTATACTCAACAGATATCAAAACAAACATATATTTTAAAGGTTGAGGCTAACCTGTAACCAAGCTATAGTCATACTCCTCTCCATGGTCCAGGGCAGCCAACTCTACTCCTTCTTCGGCATCCTCCTCACAACCCATTGCCCTTCAAGGTTGTAAATTCTCAGCCCATGCATAGATGATGCCGAGCGACTTCTTCCATTCCCACTCTTGTTGGGCAAGTCCTCCTGAAGATCCAACAGGTCGGTGTTGTGAGATTTCTTTGGGACACTCGTTGCAAAATGTCCCGTTTGCTTGCATACGAAACAAGTCGTAGAAGCTTTCTTTGGGCAATCCGAATCTTATGGCTCGGGTCACCACAGAAATAACATTTGTTCTGAGAAGGGGGCATCTCTTCGGATAGTGCGCCCTTTGCATTTCCAACAACTTACTGCTGCCTTGGAATTATCCTTTTTCCATTTTTTCCCTTAAAGTGGCTAATTGGTTTAAACCTCTTAGAAGGGAAATTGGAGCTTGTTCCTGGTTGAAATTTCTTCCAAACACATGCACTTTCTTCTCAGAAGTCCCAGCTTTCCTTTTTTGGCCCCTTCAACAATTCTTGCTCTTTTAACCAATTCTCTGAAGGTCGAATGTCAAACTCTTCTAACCGCATCCTCAAGTCCTCATCTAACCCATTCAGGAACACTTGTCGTTTTAGCTCCTCACTATACTTATAAGAATCAGGAGCATACTGCAGGAGTCGGCTGAATTCCATCTCATATTGTTCTATGGATTTTCCTTTCTGATATGTGCAAGAAATCCGCACTATACTTACTCTTAAACTTCCAGGGAAATAATTTTCCAGAAACTCATTCCGAAACATATCCCAGGTGATAGGTGGCAACAATTCCCTACTCTTGGACTCCCACCAAACGCGGGCATTAAACCTCAACATATAGGTACCATAGCTTATTCGAAGATGATGAGGAACTTCATAGGCGGCAAAAGATCGTTCTATCTGCGCGAGCCAATCCTCAGCTTCATCTGGTTTCCCAAAAGCTCCGTCAAAGTAACGGTTACTTTTGATAAAATCTGGGAGTGAAGTTCTGTATGGTCGAGGTGGTGCGGAGGCGGCAAGGTGCTGTATGTGATTGAGCATCAGGTGCTGCTGGTCCATGTACAGATGCTTGAGGTGCTGCTGGGGTGGTGCTTGAGCTGGTGCCTGTGTGGCATATTCCTCTGTTGTTGTTGAACTAACACATTAAGAAGCTGTGTTAATTGACCCAGAGTGGCTTGGAGATCCTTGCGGGTTCGGGGCAGGAGCCACAGGGGGCACTTCTGGTTGGTTAACTTCTTCAGGCGGGTTATTCGATGCCTGCCTTACCTCGTCGTCCTCTTCTAGGTCGGCTGTTTTAATTGTTTACGTAAATACTAGATTATTAAGTCTTTTACATACTAAGTTACGAAATTGCGGGAGCTTTCAAGAAATAAACATATAAAGAAATATCATATAAAAGAAGTTTAAGCAACTAAATCAAGAGATGAAATTTGTTTAAACCAAAATATTTAATTAAAAAGCATAGAAGGGAATGAAATCCCATACATAAAGAAATCAAGGCTTGCAAAAGAAATTCAAAATACAACAAATGTTGAAACTTTTCGAAAGCATAAATTAAACTACTAATCGATCCTATATCCTAAGTCGATCTGGTTACAAAATTCTTGTTGGACACATGGGATTGCTCATGTGGATCCTTCCTTCCTTCTTTGATCTTTCTTCATGGTGAGGGAGTTGCATTATGGTGGTTGGGACTAGAGGCATCCTTGGCCTCTTAGTTACGAACAACTTCAAGTAGCTTCGGACCATCATTCTTTTTCCTTTGCGGGAGGGTTGATTCCTAAACTGTTTGGCTCCCGTTGATCAAACTCCGTCTGTGATGCATTCTTCATCGGATACTTCCATCACTTCATTCTCAGTCAGGTCTCTTATTAGGGGAATGCGAGATCGGCTTCTATTCGGGATGTTCTCATTTGGGTTGGTTCAACAGTCCATCCAAATCTTGACTAGCTTCCTGATGGCTGGAATCATCCTCGTCTCATCCGTGAATCTGCTAGCTCATCGTGGGCATAGATATATAACCGGCCTATGGAATTCCAAGTTCGAAAATCGGGAAAACTGGACGTCTATCGTTTCGGAAATGAACGTAGCTTCTTGGAGCATAGAGGTGTGGTTGTAATGGCACGTGAGCCGTTCCATACTGTAAGAAACTTCTAAGTCAGTCCAAAAGGGCAAACTCCTTACATAGGCTTCTTACTTTTAACCGGTAGTCCACAAGGGTTTCATCATTTCTTAAGTTCAAACATTAGGCCTTAACTCTAACTTCTCCAAGAGTAAGCTATAAAAGACAAAGGAGGTCATTTCCTTTTTGGGAATTTCTAGACTTGTCTAACTTATCTAAGTCCTTTCTTAATAATCATATCTATCTTTTTCTATTCTAGATTCATTCCTATTACCTTTATTCCTATAAACTTGTTGCTTTGATACCAACTTAAACTGTCACGCCCCGAAGGATACCTTAAATGTGGCAGTCCTCCACATATAATATCAAGACTTAAGAATGACTACCTTAGTCATGCGAAAGCCTTAATATTACATGTAAGGCGTCTAGCACGGTAATAGGAGACGCTTTTGGGGAGCATAGTTTAAGCAAGTAAAGATGAACATACAAGAATCCAGAAATAAAATATATTATATCATTAATAACCCAAGATCTATTACAAGATTTCTTAAGGGCATACCCCTGCTAATTCAAGAATCGTAATAGTTTTTACAACATTTAAAAACTACATTAAAGATTTCAAAGGAATTCTAATCTAAGTCTTCAAGTAGATTTCCTCCGAAAGCTTTAATGGAAAACTTACACGGATATGGGGAGGCCTCGAGCACAAAAATAGGTATTCCTAAGAATACAAATACCTATAGGGGTGTAAGCTTATGGGCTTAGTGAATAAATCCCAAAATTCATACTCAAAGTAAATTATCAACCAAGTTTATTATTCAAACATATGGAATGCAACAACCACGTGAGCATACAAGACATATGACTTTCCGGGAATCATATGTTGAATGAATTACGCCCTTCATTCGGGGTTGGGTATTCAGGCCAATTACAGCCACAACTTTTAAAAACTTTTATAGATCTTACCGGCTCCTATACGCCATCAAAAACTTGTAGTTATTACAGGCTCCTACTAGCCATTTTACGTAGTTCTTACTGCTCCTACTCGCCACTTACATGATATACCGGTTATGTTTACCACCACTATTATACACTTGTCCAACCAATTGTATAGTAGTGAATGAAATGTGACTCAACATATGAAGTGCATGCATAATTTCTTAATTAATGTTTAGTAGTTATATTTATCTTATTTCAAGTGAGCAACCAATTTCAAACACTTCAAGATAGTAATGTACAAACAACTTAATTACAAACAAATCAAGTTTCGATATACTAATATTCTTTCAACATGTTATCATACAACTTCCATTTGATTTTGCCTAAATTCTAGTGCAACAACTTTTTAACAACAATCATAAGTATGAAAAATAATGGGGAATAAACTCACTCAGCCATGATGACACCTTTCTTGAAATGGATGAGTCGTTCGGGATTTCCACTAATCGTAGTAATCTTCGGGATACAATCCTCCTCGAGATTTTTAATCAAAAGAATACCCAAAATGAGTACTTCATGAAGTTTCTCTTCTTGAAGATTCTAAACTTTTCTTAAAATCGCGGTAAAATCGTATAAAGGAAGTTCCAACTTAAAATGGCCATAATTTACTCATTTTAACTCGGAATTTCACATATAATATACCGTTTTCTATCTACTCGAAAAGATCTGCACATTTCTAAACTTATTTCCATAAAACTAAGTCGTTTGGGTCCCAAAAAGGCAGCAACCAGTTTACCATTAATTTGTAAAAACTTGATTTCTTCCTTTTATCAAAAGCTCACTTGAAGAGATAGATTTTCCAAATATTTTTGTAAGCTTTTTGAAAGATATAAACATATATGTATTGACTCATAACAATGTATTAAGTAAATGAAGTTGTCTCAATTTATGAAAAAGTAAAGTCTTGAATGATTTTGAACTTGAGAATTTTTGAAATATTCATTTTACTTTGAAAAGATTTTTAGTTACTTGAAATGTGTGTTTCTTTTTCTAAATTTAATTTCTTGTAATAGTTCTAAATTTCTAAAGAATGATTTTTTTTTTCTAAGCTTAGATTCAACAACTTTTAAAATTAATAACAATTTCATAAATAATATTTTTGTTTCTTGTGATTATTGCAAAAGAATTTCTAATACTTGATGAAAAATAAGCTTTCATAAAACCTTTTGTTTATTTAAGAAAAATCATTTCTGGCGTGTTTATGATTTTTAAGAAACTTAATCTCTTCATTTATTTCTTATAAAAGAATCTTTAGTTTAAGAAAACACTTCCTCCTTTATTTTTGTTGAGACAAAAATCATTATGTTCATGCATGGATATGAATCATAAAATTATGGAAATGTAAAGAAACATAATAACTTGAAAGAATAAGCAATTAAAGGAATAAATCAAGTATTGGAACCTTAGCTTTATCAAGGTACCCCGGGACTAAGAAAAGACTAGTCCCTAAAAGAAAAGAAAATGTTTTGACTTAATGAGGACAAGTCTAAGACTAGAAAGACTAGTCTTAAAAACAACTTGAAATTAAATAAATAGCAAGGAAGTAAATAAATTGCATAAAAGGCAAATAAATTGCAAGACAATGAGCTTTTATGCTCTAAATATTATATATAGCTATATAGATATATTAGATAGTAATGAACATAAAAGAACATAAAGGAGTTTGAGATTATGAACAAAAACAAATTATGAACCTATTGTTGCTTTCTTAACCTTCATGGTTTTAGAAAATACACACTAAGTTCATACTAAGTAGATGAACATAAAATTTTCTTGAAGAAAGTTTACCTAAAAGAGATGAACTAAAGAGAGCTTCTTAGAAGAGAATTCTTGAGAGATTTTGAGAGAGTAACTTTAGAAATGAAGAAGTGTGAAAGAAGTGGAAGTGTGAAGGGGTATTTATAGGAAAATGTGGGAGATAAATTGTGTTAATTAAATAAGTGAAAAATAAAACAAATTGAGGCATGGGAGAGGGGTGGCCGGCCCAAATCCAAGGGTAATGGGGAGAGAAAGTTTTATTTTTTTGTTATTTTGTTAATTAAAAGTAAGAAATGAGAGATGTGAAGTTGTATTGGAAATGAAAATGTGTACGAAATAGGTGTATGGGTTGTAAGAGTAGGTTGTAAGAAAAAGTAGAGATAGATTAATAGTGTAGAATAATAGAAAATAGTGTAATATAAAAGTAGACGTGACAATTAAATGCCGGTAGTAAGAAAATACGCGTATAAATGCGATATCTAATATTTTTAGCTACCGAAAAATTACGAAATTGATATTTTTGAAATCTTATATTTTTACGAGTCTAACGGTATATTAGGAATATTTTTCTTATTCCAAGCTCCAGGACACTTTTTTCGAGAACTGTGTCCGATCGGGTTCTAAGGACACTCGAATTTTGCGAAATTGATATTTTTATACAACCTATAGCTATTACGAACCATTATATCTAATTATTCCCACTTCGTTTTCTAGGGCTAGAGAAAACGGTAATGCCGGACTTAAGCGGTTACGGTAAACTAGGGTTTTGTTGACTCTAGAAAATCCGGTTGACTTCATTAGGGTTTAAACTATAATTCGAATCCAAAAATTTCGAGGATTTATAGAAACAATCTTTTGTTTATTTTCTTTAAATTTTGCGGGACTAGTCCATTCTTAGTCCTAGGATGCCTTGATGAAGCTAAGGTTCCCAATACTTGATATTTTATTTTCTTACTTATTATTTGTTTCTAGTATTTTCTTATGTTCTTATTATTTTATATGCTCATGATACTTGCATCTACATAATGTTAATGTCTCGACTAATCTAGAAGTAGAATTTCATTTTATTAAAGGAACTCAAAACTAGATTTTCGATTATGTAATTTATCATAAAATCATGGAGTTATTATCAACAACATAAAAATAGTGTTTTCTCAACATTTTCATAAATAAATTACCACGAAACATAAGAAATAAATATTTTCTTGTATATTATGGTAACCTAAGTTTTAGTAAAATAGTTTGTTAATATTAAAAGCTTTACAAAAGCTTAAGATTTAAACTCTTTTAACTTCATAGCAAAACTAAGGAAACAAGCTAGTTTTCAAAGTTAAGATAAAAATCAACCCATAAAGTTGAAACCCACTTAGGAAAACAATGATTTTCAAGTTCCTAAAAGAAAAATTATTTTGAAAGAATATAAATAAAATTAGAAACAAATGATTTTATCAAAATAAAGATGCCTCTTTTCAAAAGAAATAAAAGAACAAGTTTAGAAAGTAAAAACTTTATTTAAGAAATAAATATAAGAAGACAAGATTCATTTTCTAAAATCATCCTAAATACAAAATTATGAAAAGGTTTTCATCAACTTAATATACTTTTGATAAGTTTGATATTTAATCACTAGGAGTAAAATTTATGCAAGACTAAAGGTTAAAGGAAAATTTAACCTGTTTTGAAAAAAAAGGAATGAAAATAAAATAAGAATATACTCAAATTATAACAACCTATGAAAATATAAGTTTCTTCAAAAGACTTGAAACGAAATTGTCAAAGCTAAAGTTTTAATAAATCAAATGTTTTATGAATTGTTGAGACACTACATTAGAAATCTTGCATATAAAGTGAGCTTATCTATATACTCAAAAGGATTTATCAAATTATTATACATATATATAATATATGTTTACTAAAGGATTTTTTTTTTAATGAAGTTGAGTTAGAAAATGGAATTGCAAAAGTTTAGAAAAATTCGTTTTAATATGTATAACGTTTTCGAAACCCAAATGACCTTTTATGACAAAGATAAGTTTAGAAATGGATAGATCTTTTTCGAATAGGTAGAAAATGGTATATTATATGTGAAATTCCGAGTTAAAATGAGCAAGTTATAGCCATTTTAAGATGGAATTTCTTCTTATACGATTTTACCTCGATTTTAAGAAAAGTTTAGAATCTCCAAGAATAGAAATTTCATGAAAGACTCATCCCGGGTATTTTTATTGTCTAGGCGATGAAGGATACGAGAATACCCTACCCGAGGATTACTATGACTAGGAAGATTACCAAATGGACGAGTGAGTTATTCCTCCTAATTTCATTACCTTACTTGTGCTTGTAAAGTAGCGGCATTAGTATACTAAGAAAAGATAAAAATGGATATATATTTGGGAATTTGGGATTATGTATATGATTCTATGTTTATGTATGAAATGAGAATTAAGAATATCGTAACTTCAAACTGCTTGTCTAAATAATTTTGCTTACTTACTTGTATGATTGTTTATTGTTTGCTAAATTGATTGATCGCCCCTAATAAATCTTAACAAGGTTTGGCTTAAGAAAAATAAAACACTCACGCATAGCATCAATCGAGTCACATCTATTTCGAAATGTTGCTATTCCTACGCGTAGAGTTAGATTAGCTGTGATCGCGCGGTGCCACGGGCCATGTTCCTTCCTGGAGAATCCAAATCACTCAGGGAAAGCGACTCTAGGTTCGGAGCCGAGCTAACTGAATGCTGTGGGTGAGGACCTAGGGACTAACAGTAGAAGGTCGAGAACCTTCAACCCGATTCCCTAACCTTTGATAGGGAGGGTAAATCCGTTCTATATACGGTTTCTGGATAACTATATATATTTGCGTAATATGTGATTGTTGCATTATATGCATAGCATATGTGTGAAAATATAAATAAACTTGTTTGAAAATATGGTGCGAATGAAAAGGAATATCTCACTAAGCTAGTTGTAGCTTATACCCCAATAGATTTTGTTGAAACAGGTTTACCCGTGGCTTAAATTGAGGATCATGACATTAAGGAAGTCATGGATGGATGATTAAGCTTCTACGAAGGAAATGGAATCATAAGATGAAGTAATTTTATAAGGTTCTTTATATGTAATGACCTATATGATTAGTGATGTATATTTACTTGAAGATAATAGAGTGATATGCCCCTAAGAATTGAAATGTAATATGTATGTTCTATGATAAGTATTCTCTTTGCCCTGTTACTTATTTATTGTCAATATAAATTGCGCTACCCCGATGCATTCCCTTGGTTGTGATGTACGCCTTGTACATGATATGGAAGCCTTTGCGTGACTAAGGTAGTCATTCCTAGGCTTTAGTATTGTGTACTGCGGACTGCCATGTTTAGAGTACTCCTCGAGGTGTGACACTTATGATTCATATTCATGCATGAACATAATGATTTTTGTCTCAACAAAATAAATGAGAAAAGGTTTTCTTAAAATAAAGATTATTTTCTAGAAAAAAAAGTAGGAAGTAATTTTCTTAAACAAATTTTTCTAAGAAATTTAGAGGAGTTCATAAACATACATAGAAGCTTAGAAACCCTAAATCCAGTTTAAGTTTAGTGAGAGAAGCTTAGAAACCCTAAATCCGACTTTCCTTCGGTTTCATAATAAAAGAAGTTTTATACAGTAAATGAATATGAATTGTTGTTTTAAAGTATATTTTCAACCTTAGAAAGTTTTAAATTCGGGAATTTTTCAATTACGGGCCTTCCCGAGCTCAATTACGGAAAAACGTGCCCCGGGACCACAAACTTAGAAAAATATTCTGGAATATTCATTAGAACCGAAATTTTATAAGGATTTCAAAAATATAAATTTTATAATTTTTCGAGCTATAAAAATTAAGTTATAGCCTCTTTCCCGTATTTTGTTACAACGATAAAGTAAATGTCTTGTCTACTATTCACAAGTACAACCTACACTACACACTAACCATACCCTATTCTCTTACATCCTTACAACTACTCATTACAATTTTCTTTCTTAAGAAATTTTGTTTCCTAATTAATTAATACAATTATTACATTTATTACATAAATTACAAATTTTATCAAATTTTCAATTCTCTCTCTCTCCCCCACACCCCATGGCCAGTGCCTCCTCCCCATTTTCCCCCTCATATTGTTTTATTTTACTCATTTTATTTAATTAAAACCCTAATCCACTTATTATATAAGCTCCTTTTCTCTCTCCCTTCTCATTTTTCACTCTTTCAAAATTTGTAAAAGGTTGAAAACCTCTCTTCCTTCTCTCAATGTTGTCGTGACTAATACACACACATACTTACCTTCACAACTCCATTTCTCTTCTTTTCATCTCCAAATCTCCATTAATGTGATGATTCTAAGCTTTGTTATTACCAAATCTTGTAATTGCAAGACCATTCTTGAGTGTTTTCCACTTTTAATCCCAATGAGCATATGCTAGGGACATGAAAACACTAATACAAGAATATCAAGCCATCACAAGAAGTGGATCTAGTGTTTAAAAGAGTTTTTGTTGAGATAATATTATGTTCATGCATATAAAGTAGGGATCTTGCATGGAAAGTTATGTTCATGTCATGAAACTCATGATTCATGCACTATATATGGTAGATCTAGTGTTTAGACACTCATATTTTTATTTACATTTATGCTCATGTGGATAACTTGAGCTTTCATGCATTAATGATCATAAGAGCTTAGCCTTGCATGTATATAGATGTGTTAGATGGTAGATCTTCATGTATAGGAGGCAAGAAACTTGAAAAAGAAAAGATTTTGTTAGAAATGCCTAGTTGAAAATGCGGATGGAATTTAAAACCAATTTTAAAAACCCTTGAAACCACTTTAAAACTCATATTTTTCATGAAAAATGAAAGGTTTATGTAATAGGTATCTTTAAAGAATGATTTTTACAAGTTTAGATGATTTTAGGCTTGAGTAGTATGTAAAACAAGTAGTGGAGTTAGAATGGAAAATCTTGAGATAGTGATTAGTTTATTAAATTCGTAATTTAGAGTAATGCCTATATAAACACCTAGTATTCAAGCTCAAATTGCAAGTTTTATGAGTTAAATGAAGTCCTTAGATAATAGATATAATAAAGCTTTAAATTTTGGTACATTAAACAAGTTTTCTCATAGGAAAAATGCAAGAAAAGAAAATTTCCAAAATTCGGATTTTTGTGAAAAGCTTGTTTAAAAACATATTTGCCAAGTGAAAAATGTGGATTTTTATGCATAAATGAAGGTCATGATAGTATAGATGTTAAGGACTCATTTTTTTTATTTAGATAGTAAATGAATTCTAAGAATAAGATCTTAAAACCCTAGGGAATGCAAAAATTGCAAAGATAGGATTTTAGGAAATGGTTATTGTGGAGTCTTATAATAATTAGGAGTTCTTAAGAGTTCATTGTCAAAAATTGTCAAGATCATGCATATATTGGATTCAATACATGACATTCATACTAGGAATTCATTCATATTCCATCTATGCATGAGCTATCAACTAGAAACATTTTTACTAAATGCGAAACAATTTTTCGGAAAAGGGAAAGTTACAGAACAGATCTGATCCCACTGTTCCATGACCTTAATGTTTTAAAAACTTGAAAATAATATTAGAAATAGATAGATCTTTTGAAGTAGATAGAAATCGATATAAAATTTGCGAAATTCCGAGTTAAAATGACCAAGTTATGGCCGTTTTAAGTTGGAACTTCCGCAAATAGCGAGAATTCTGGTTCTGTCTAGCTTAGATGCATAGCTTGAATTAGTTAAGTGATGAGATTCTTATTAGGTTGTTCTTATTTAGTAGGTGATCCCGAGCACGACGATACCCTACCACCCGACTACTACTATTTAGAGATCGGCGTACCATGGCCGAGTGAGTATTACTTCCGATTTTAATTATTGCTTGTGATTGTAATGATAGTGGCATTAGTTGTTTAGGCAAAGATAAAAATGAATATGCATAATGGGGTATATGGGGAGTATATGCTTGTCTGCTGTTGATATGTGAAGTTGAACTTAAAGAATATCGAAACGGGTGTTAAGCTATGCTTGTATAGCGAGGAATTATAATTGATTGTCTGCGAATATTGGTTGGTCACCTAAAAGAATTAGATTAATCCACTATTAGACCTTAATTATAATTGAACTCATTCATATCACGATGGGGATGGAGCATTAGCATTTGTTGGTTTTTCGTGATCCATAAAACGAATATGTTGGTTAATCGTGATCCATAAAACGAAATTGTTGGTTAATCGTGATCCATAAAACAAAATATTGTTTAGTTGACCGTGAGCTTAAACGGCGTTGTACACAAGATTCGTTAATCTGCTAAACTGGGATGAAGGGCGCAAGTCCATCCACATATGATTTCCGGCTGGTCATATGTTTGTTGAACTCATTTGTTTGATGCATATCGTTTGCTTGAGTAACACTTGCTTGAATGTTTTGCCTTAATTGCGATATGGAAGTTTTCACTCACTAAGTTAGTTAGCTTACGCCCCTATAGTTTTTACTTGTTGCAGCATGAATTCATTTGGCTTAGGCCAAGGCAGGCTACAGCTCATGTACCAGAGCTAGGAGTTTCCTTGGAAGTTTATTTCAATTTTATTTAGACTTCCGTTGGAAACTAAAGGACTCTGGATGACTGTAATGGACTTAATATTATTTTGCGGAGAATGCCCCTTAGACTTTGTAATTTTATATGTGTTTTGGTTTATTATCTATGGCTAATGAATGCCACATTAAACTTCTTTACTCCATTGATTGAGTATTCTATTATCGTAAAGGGACGTTTTACATCTATACAAAACTCCCGAAGGGTTCGGATAGAATTTCGAGAGTCTTATATAGTATGTGGCGGACTGTTACGTTTAGGATACTCCTATAGAGCATGACAATATCTATCTCTTCAAATTAAGCTTTTGTTGAAAGAAGGAATTCAAATTTGTGAAAATTCGTGGTGAACCTGGTCACCACTTTTTCGGAACCCAAAAGACGTAGTTTGATGAAAATAGTTTTAGAAATAGGTATATCTTTTTGAGTAGGTAGAAAACGGTATATAATATGCGAAATTTCGAGTTAAAATGAGCAAGTTATGGCCATTTTAAGTTCGAATTTCCTCCTATCCAATTTTACAGCGATTTTAAGATAGATTTAGAGTTTTCAAGAATAGAAATTCTATGAAAGACTCATTGTGGGTATTTCATCTTGTTTAGGTGAAGAAGGAACTGAGATCACATTCCCGAAAGACTACTTCGATTAGGAAGCTACCGATAGGGAGTGAGTTAATCCTTTACTAAGTTACATTTCTTTGTTTGTGCTGTAGGTTG